>JAOXJP010062839.1:0-15594 GCA_025762735.1 Platanus orientalis | reverse complement strand
TCCTTAACATTATTTATTTCTTATGAACCTTTCCATTCTTCTTATAATGGTTTCACTCATATTTATGTATCTTATGAACATTTCTTTTTTTCTTAATATAGTTTCATTCTCATTAATGGGACTTTTAAGGTCATTTACACTTATTCATGTTTACTTGGTATCACTTTCTTACACTTGCTTTTGACTACCTTACACTTTCTTGCACTTTTCCTTTACTTACTTGACATTTTACTTTCACTTACTTACATTTGACATATCATATTATCCCTAATCATGAGAGACATCATAATACCATTGCATTCTTACCCCAATGAGAGGGCCATCATACCATTGTATTATTACCCTAAATGGGAGGGCTATTATACCATTGCATTGTTACCCCAATGGGAGGGCCATCACACCATTGCATTTTTACTCCAATAGGAGGGTCATCATAATTGAGACACTTGTCTTCACCCTAATTAGTTATACTACTTCATTCGTTACTCTTTCCCAATAATGGGACCTTTACATCTTAACATTCTTGATTATCTCCTTTTATATTTCTTTGATTCTTTATCTATTTCACTCTTCATTGATTTATTTCTAACTTACTTTATCATATCACTGCATGAACATTCTTTGACCATAACACAAGAATATATATTATTCACATCTTACATTCATTAACTTAGTAATAGAGATGAAGTCTATTACTATAGGCATTCACTTGTCTCATAAAAATAATGTTCAATTTTATACCATACATTTGTTAACATGATTAGAAACATGTGCAACAACACTAAATCAATCTCTAACTTATCCAAAAAGAAATTACAGAATTTTTCTTGGTATTATACTTCCAAACACTATATAATCAATACACTCATCCCAAGTGAGATTTTCAACAAAAATCATATTACACATGCTTTCAAAACATTCATAAACCTAGCTCATAACTCATTTGGATCATTCCATACTAATACTTAAGCAATTTATATGTTGCCATTAACTATTTACATACATCATAATCAATTTATATATATGTAACCAAATCAATTTCTTCATTCTTACAATAATATGTTAAGAGATGCTCAACTTCCATTCAATTATTCATGTTTTTCATGCATTAATAACTATCATGGAAGCTATAGATTCATATATCTTCAATTTGCATATTTCTAAAACTCATGGAATCCAATATCTTAAAAAGATACATATACATATAATGTAATACCACTTTTCTTTATAAATTACTTTAGATATTTCTAAGATCCTAGCATAACATAGCAAGATCTCATCACAAATCACCAAAAGAGTTGGAGTTTCCTAGCAAAGGGCTTCACAAACATATGAGAAAGCATGCATAGAATCAAGATTTCACTATTACAAAACTTCTAAGAACCTAGAACATACAGAAATAGAATAACTCTTATATAACTACTTACTATGAGCTTCTTCTTCTACTTTCTAAGAAGATCTTGAAGAAGGATTCCCTTCCCTTTCCCTCTATCTTTTGTAAAATGATGTAAAATTAACATTAGAATAATGAGACTAAGAAGATCTATGAAGAAATGGAGTTATCCTATCAAATTTTTCATAGTTGGATGTGAAACTTACCTAATTGGGAAAGAAACCCCATTTTTTTCCTAAGCTCTCTAGGCTCTCTAACTCTTCCTTTCTTAGGTGTATTCTAACCCTATTTGGGTATAAAAATGGGTTAAATGCCATTTTAGGTTCGAGCATAATCTTTTAGAAAGGTTTCATCTGCATTAGGGGTGACATCCCTAACTTAAATTTCATTTCTAGGTGTTGGCGGTTGACCTCGACAATTCCTGGTTGACCCTGGTACCCCTCCGTGGTCGACCGTGGCACCCTACGGGCTGCCGGACTACACACACTTGAAACCCCCATATTTTTTTTAGGAAAAACGACCCACGAGTGATTGGCCATAACGTTTTGTAGAAAAATCCAAATTGAGTAATATTTATTGGGTTGGAAACTAGATGTCCAGACCTTTCCATCAAGGTACGGAACATACCCTAGTACACTCGGGATTGGTGTCAGTGGGCCCGAAAAGTTGCACAAAATACATAGACCTGTCAACACAGATACCTTGTGGAAGAATCGGTATAACTTTTTCTATGAAACTCATAATTGCATACCATTTATTTTCATGGAAAGTAGACTCATAAATATTTCCATCAAGGTATGACATGACCTTCAATTATTTTTATATTTGTGTTAGTGGTCCCACAAAGGTACCCTCAATGCAAGGATGCAATAACTTTCAAACTTGACAGGTTTGAGGCCCAACTTGGGTTTTACACTTCTAACTTGGTCTAATGGGTTCCTAAACCATTTTTGGCATGTCTAAATATGTTAAATGACATTTTTACCCTTGTAAGAGTGAAATTATATTTTTACCCTTTTAGTAGAATGCGGGGTGTTACACACTCGTCGAAGACACCAAGTGTTGTTGTTTAGCTTGTCGTTGAGTAAGTAGTTATGTTTGTATATTGACCTAGGTTGTATTAGTACCTAAATGAAATATATCTAAGCTTAGAGTGAAATTTAGAAGAGTGGATGTACGCCTGAGTGCCAAACAACTGTAAATCTTGTGTTGTGGTTTGTGATTATGTGATTGTTTGTCTCTCCATCTTTATACTCTATACTACTCTTACTTAACATATGTTTGATATTGTTCTTGAATAGTTACATTGAATCACACACTCACTTGATTAAGCTAAGTGTAAAAGTAGTTAATAACATCTACAAGATAATTTAAAATAGCGGTTAGCTAAATTGAGAAATCCTATTCAACCCCCCCTCTAGGATTACTTTAGTGACATTTCAAATACATTCCTACTCCAAAAGGACTTTACTAGCAGTAAGTCTCAAACCTACATATAAGGAGTTAGATATGAGCAACAGTCATTAGGTTGAGTTTTACACAATCTTCTACAAAGTAAGCTGGCAACTTAAACTCCAACAAGGAGTCAAAGTCTAGTTGCCAACCCATGTATAAATAATCCCATGTTCATGTTTTAGGGTACTTTTGTATTACTTTTCATAGCTTTCAAGCATTAACAGATTCAAACATCAAGCATCCTTCTTCCTAAGATTAAGCACATTGTCCAACAGCTTGCTCTATTCTAGGAAGAGAGGAAGTCAGTTAAACCTATGCATGTTTCCAAGAAAGATAGCCTTGGAGTTTCAACTTAAGGATCATGGCCATGGAAAGATGAGAATGAGTTTAAAGTTTGAATATTAGTGAAGTGTAATGACTGCTATTTGAGCCTATGTAAAGCAATATTGTTTAATACAATAAGTCAATTTATTCTCTCTTCTTTCTTCTTTCTTTTATGTATTATGCATGTTTGCTATAATACAATTTGAGTAACTAGAAGCTAATCAAAGGTGTGCTGCATAGTAGTGCAACAATAATTAACAAGATTATTCATAAAGGTTTGGAGTGATAGTCCCCATTACAAAAAAATAAATAAATAAACCAGCCATTAAAAATCTTGGTAATTTGAACCTTAATTTCAAGATTCCTTGAGATCAACAAAATTTGGTGTGACAAATTTCTCACACGCCTAGTGGGACATCACTAACCTCTCATCTTCCTTCTTGTTCTATTGTACAATTTTCTAGCACGCTCGGTAAAACACCATCCAAGTTGTCATTGACTCTTATATATGTGTTAAGTTAAGCTAAAGATTAACTCAGCTAAGATGGTAGGAACAATATACCTACCATTCTTGAGCTAGTACATTACATCCATTAAGACTCCCTTGATGAGGGTCAGCTAAATTAAAAATAATAGCTAACTAATAGCTATCAGAGTAAATACTCAGAATCGTAGAATGTCATCCAAGTCTCTTAGTTGGCTCTGTCCTTTCTGTAACATAGTCTTCAATTGGAAGAAAGGACGTTTCTCATTTTTCTCTCTCCCTAATTGGTCTTAATGGACACTCAAGTATGTCTCTAAAGACTAAGGCACACCCATCAAAGAGATGACAGCAACAATGCCTCTCAAGAAGGTCAATCGTGATAAAACTGGACCTTCCCTAGTGTGGGACATGGTTTGACTCTCCCAAGTTAGAAAACTTTGACATTGGGGTCTAAAAAAGACATTGTTAACACTAGCAAATGGTAAGTTCTTAAAATTTTATTATTACTTTAATTCCAATAGGCATTATCATATTTTTGTTTGCATATATTTCTACATGTATGTATAAACATGCATATTCTCTCGTATAGAATTTAAATTATGGTGATTAAAGCCCTTTAGAAAAGCTCACAATCCATGGAGATAGAGCCAAATTCAATTAAAAGATAAAAGATGATGGATTTCAAAACCAATCAATTCAATAAAGTAACATAAAACATCCAAGGGAATTTAAGGGTTAAGATAAATAGAGAAGGGTGTTTAGAAGTTGAGCAAAGACAAGGATATCATCACTCCCCTTGTCTTTGATCTCACACCCATCCTTCACAATGTGCACACCATATCCTTTATCATTGATTTGGCTTATGCTAATTAGATTGTGCTTTAGGCCTTACACAAATAGGACATTGGTGAGTGTGGGAATACCGGGGACCTCTGTGGTTCCCTTGCCAATGATCCTAGCACTACTTCCATCACCATATATGACATTCCCACCTTGAGTTTTCTCAAGCTTAACAAATAGTGACCTATCTTCAGTCATGTGTCTAGAGCACTCACTATCAAGGTACCACCTCGATGTACTCCCAGCTCTTAGAGCTGTTTGGATGACTAAACAATTTAACTTATCTTTTCTAACCCAAATCTTAAGATTTGAATTTCTAGTCTTTTCCTTTTGGGCTAGCTCCATCTTTTTTAGAAGGTTCATTTTTTCAAGTTCTTGAAAATAGATTCTCTTGTTGACATTCTTCTCAATAAAAATTTTCTTTGAGGATTTGTATTTTTGGGATTTAATGTCATCATCATCTTCTTACAATCACATTTCATGTACCCTTCAAGATCACAATAATAGCATGAAAAGCTTAGTCTTCTAGGGGTATACGATTGTGATAGTTTTTTCATAGTTATTTGAGCATTAGATGATGATTTAGTTCTTCTAGGTCAAGAAGTTGGAATTGATTCCTCCTAGAAGATAAGGTATGAGAGGATTGAGGAGTTCTTCTAGCTAACCCTTTGGGATTTCTAAAAGTAGAGGCATTTTCTTGAAATCATCTAGAGGAAGAAACCTTGTTAGCTTGAAAGCTATTCCATTCCACTTTGGCATAGTAATATGGTTGAGGCTTTAGTTTTCAAACCACCTCACCTTATTTCAAGGGTGCCTTGCCCTTAAACGTGCTTTCATTCATCATACCCCCAAAAGACCTTTATGATGGTCCTGAAGAAGACACTTTCTCCTTGCCTTTGTGGGAGGCTTGGGCAATAGCCTTTCCCTTGGCTTTCACAAAGACATTCTTAGTCTTTTATGAGGAGGAAGTGTGATTGACAATTGAATTGAATCCAAGTCTTTTCTTATGTCCATGGTCTCTTTCCATGGTTTACATCTTCTCAAATTTGTCACTTCCTTGTGTAAGCATAGAAAGTGACTTCCTCTTGTCCTCCTCAAGCTCTTTGATTTGTTTGAGGTACTCTAAAGACTTCCTAGTGATTTGAGCATAAGTGATGTCTAGTGATCTATTTTTCTCATTAAGTGCATTTACTTGTCTTTCGAGTTCAATTACGAGAAAGTCATTAGAACTTGTCTCTTTCTCACTACTCTCCAAAACCTTGAGTTTTTTTTTTCAAGTTATAGGATTTGATTGGATAATTTTTCATTATCCCCAAGATGTTTTTCCATTTTCAGTTCTCATATTGTAATTTTCATGAAATTGAAAATTTTTGGCTTCACTAGGCTTCTTTTCAAGAGAAGTGATATTTAGGTTCAATTCTTCTTTAGCGTTGTGAAGTAATGAGTTTTCAATGGAAAATTATTTGATCTTAGCACTTTCCATAGGAGATTGTGTCCTCCAAAGATTTGATCTTTTGAACCATTTCCTTATACTCTTTCCTAAGTTGTTTGTTCCTCTTCTCTACCTCAACACTTTAAAGGTAGAGCTGTTAAATGTACTTTGAATGTCCTCATTTCCTTCTTCTCCTTCACCTTCACTTTCTGAGTCATCTTAATCACTATATGAACTCAAGGGAAATCCATAGATCATAAATGCTTTGATCTCTTATAGGGTGTCCTCCTCACTACTTTGGGTTTCTTGGTTTGATTCTTTGGAATCATCAAGTAGCCACCATGCCTCTTCCTTTTGGCTTGTACTTTTTGTTCTTTCAATTACTGCAATCCTCAGCAATATGACCTCTCCCTTTGCATTCGTAGCAAATGGGAGGTTCCTTGGAAGAATCATTCTTCTTACTATAGTTAGGATAAACCTTCGTAACTTACTAGTTCTTGGAGAAATCTCTAGCATTTCTCCTAAAGAACTTCTTGAACTGATTAGCAACTAGGGCTAATTCATCAGTTTCCTCATTATATCCCAAGGGTTCTACCACCTTAAGGGTAATGCCCTTTCTCTTGGTGGGTTCCTTGATGGAAGCTTCGTAGGTTTGAAGTAAGCCAATTAGTTCTTCTAACTTAATTGTTATAATATTCTTGCTCTCTTTAATAGTTGTTACCTTAGGTCTAAATTTTTAGGCAGTGACCTAAGAACCTTTCTAATGACTTTGGTCTCTAAAATTTCCTCTCCTATGCTCCTTATAAATTTTACGAGGTTAGAGTGCTTGGCATGGAATTGAGAGACTTCTTCATCCTCATCCATCCTTAGTGCCTCAAATTGTGAAGTGTACATTTGAATGTTTAACATCTTCATGGAACTAGTTCCTTTATGAGTGACCGAAAGAAGGTCCCAAGCCTCCTTTGTTGTCTATAGGTGGGATACCCCCCTAAACTCATTGGGAGCAAGTCCACTAGCAATGGAATTAAATGTCCTATAGTTGAACTTATGTGCACCTCATTTAATTGTGGTCCACTCACTATGAGGTTTGTTAGGAACCTTATATCCATCTGTAACCGACCCCCAAACCCTATGGTCATAGGCGTTTAGGAAGATATCCATGTGAGACTTCCAATAGCCATAATCACTTACATGAAAGAATGAAGGTGTATTGATAGACATACTAGACTCTTCCTTGGCCATCTAAGGATTCTCTAGTTACTAGGGTTTTTCCTTATTTTTTATTTGATTCTTTCTAGGATTTAAGGTTAGGATCTAACTCGAGTTCTTAATCCCTATATGAGCAACCATACTCTGACACCAACTAAAATTCTAATTGTGTAATGCTAGAGGGGGTGAATAAGATTTAATTAAAATTTTAATTGTTTTATCCATTTCAATTTAATTAAGTTGATTAGTGTTGTTTAAATTTAGTTCAACTTATTAAATGTGTTTGGTGCTTAAGTGCTAACGATTGCAAGTATGAAAATGTAAGTGACAATCACACAAAAAATCACACACCACAACACAAGAATTTATAGTGGTTTGGCCAAAGTTGGCATATGTCCACTTTCAACTACTCAATTTATTAATCAATCACAATGATTACAAAGGGATGGACAAATCTAATTTTAACTTACTTGGTGTCTCGTACAAGCATAGCCTTGGTTATCTTCGAGCCAAGGTCTTATACAATGTGCTTGGTATTTCTAGCAAGCATGACCTTGGTTGTCTCTGAGCCAAGGTCTTATACAACGTGCTTAATGTCTCCAAAAAGCACGGTCTTGGTTGTCTTCGAGCCTAGGTCTTACAATCCATCAAATGGCATCTCTGACCATTAACAAGTGAATGGTTTAAATACTAAGATGGCTCTCAATAACTGGATATGGTATGCTTGGTACAATCAATGGGAATGATCTCCCAATATATGGTGTGGCTCTCAATATCCAATTATCAAAGTTTAATCACCAAGGGAAACTAAGTCCCGATGTAGAGAGTGGCTCTCAATAGCCAAATATACTAGTAGGTTAGTCTCTACTTTCACAAAAGGGAATGTGTGAGTGCCTCTAGAGAAGCCAAGTAAACAAGTAGTCACACAACTGCAGGTCTCTATGTAGTAAAATATAAGTGAAACTTAAAAACGAAAATATCTCATGGAGATGTAATCTCCAAGGATGTCTTATTTAAGGACCAGAGCATCCTCGGGAAACCTCAAATCACAAGAGGTGAGGAAGATGATGATCATCACACCATATGGAAGATTCATGTTCATTCTGGTGTGTCTAGCCTCTATGATCATGGTGTGGCAGACGATCATTGGTATATCAACCTGGTGCTAGGCCAAGAAGTTGTAGATGATCCATACCATGTTGTCGAACATCTCGTTGTCGTGAATGATCGGCAACAGGGTGTTGGAGAAGATGAGGTTCAGTAACCTTGCTAGCATATTGTACTCGATAGAGCGCAATGTCCCATAGTAGTGCTGGTAGGGATATCCAAGGAGTGTAGTAATCTCATTTTTCTCTAAAGAGGCAAGTAGGTAGGAAAATGATGGACCAGATGGATGACAAATCCCAAGAATGGTGGTGATGAACTCTTGATCAATGTGGATGTCTACTCCATGAACCATGGTACCAAAGGAAAGGGCCATCCAGTTGATATTGTGGATGTTGGCGTAGAACAGTCAAACTACCTCAATCTTGACCATGTTATCAAACAACATGATGTTTTTCCATCCACAAAGGAGATTTTTGAATGGAACAGGGCATTTACAGAAGTAGTGGTCACAAATTTTCATGCTTTGTTCACTCCTGAAATGCGATTGTCAGCACCAAAATTTTGACTCAGGTCATGTGATAGCATAAGGATAGCATAACAACATCTAGGCATTGAGACTCTAAGAACCCTTGGCTTAGGAAGAGCAAACTTGGAATCTATGAGGTTAGGCATCCCCAAAGAGGTCATTTTAGATACTCTAGTTGTAATGAATCAGTCAGAGCACTTTATTACAGCCCAAAAAACACCATTTATAGACAAACCCTAATCTCTCTCAAAAGTATCAATAAGACTTTGAGGGTCCACATTTCAGAAATCCATTCATGTTATCGATAAATTTTCACCTCTTGTAAGCCTTTTTCAATAAAGCACCACAGGTGGAAAAATTACCATTTTACCCTTCTACCTTCAAAGGCTCAAAACTCACTATATGTCATCCAGATCACTAAATATCTTCACCTACTAAGCCTTCTTGTCATGAAGCATCATAGGCAAAGAATTCACATTTTAACCTTTTTTTTTACCCGTAAGCAAAAAATTATCATTTTACCCTTTTCTACTCAGAAAATGACCCCTGGACCCTCAAAGGACCCTTAGAGCCTCTCCCGTGGTCCAAATGATGTAATTTCAAAACCTATGCACCCTAGAATCTCTCTTCTCCAAAGGATTCATCACAAGTCAAACACTGCTCAATACTGACAATAGCCAATTCCTTAATTTATGGTAACCATGACTAAGAAATGACCTTGCAAAAACTCCCAAAGATTTATCCGATCTCTGAATTTAGAAAAGTTAGTTGCCATACCTCGGCCTCAAGCTTGCCTTGAAATCTCCAGGTATGAGATGAGAATTTTGAAGTCTCAAACCTCTGAAGAATCTCAAATCTTCCTCTAGAGGTCAAAAGTCTATTCTTTCACTTTTTGCTTTTATGGAGATAGAATATTCTCCAGACCTCCAAAACAAGATCAGTTGGTGTCCATTTCTTCAGAATCACGAAGCCTTCGAAAAGCTGTCTAAGGAGAAAGGGCTTTCATAAAATCTATCTGCCAAGATTTCCTAAAAAACTCTAGAAAGCATGAGAAAACAAGTCTAAAAATTAGGTGCTCAATCAACTCTCAGGAACGCACCATTTCTACCCAAACCCAAAAAAGCACATTTTGTTTGTATTTGGCATGTGAAATGCCCCTAAAAGTTCTCCTAGACTTGGAATGCAATGAGGTTAGGGCCATTTTCTTAGAATCACCCATATCCTCAGTAAAGCATTTCATAAACCCCTGGTTTAGGAATTGCCTGGTCATTCAATTCCACTCAACTTTAAGCAGCCACAAAAGCCTAATTTGGTCAAGTGACTCTACTTCGAAAAACCCTTGGCAATTACTCGAGAATCCAGCAGCCAATCTATCAACTTCTATAGCTCCCAAACTCCCCAGACTTTAAATCCCCTAGATATGGCTCAAGGAAACATTCTACAGAAAAACCAGTAGCATCCCCTGTACAATTCTGTTGAATCACTTAAAAAATGGTTTTTGACCTAATTTCTTGCTCAAGTACCGTAATCTCTCGTTGTGAGAAGCTGGGAATCACCTGAACCTGGGATCATCTATCCCTGGGCCACCCTCAAATCAATTTGACCATCTTGCACATTCAAAATGCAATTTAGAGCTTTTCTGGCCAAAAAACCCAGATTTCACCCCTTACCCTTTTCGTAATTTGGTTCTAACTAGACCAGTGCCACTAGAGCATTTGTGACCTTTGAAATTGACACTGACTAGGCCAACTTCTGAGCTTGAAAGCTCACGAGAAGTGATGATAGAGAGAGGGTTCAAAAAAGTCAAAAAGCATATATTATTCAAATAAACTAAAAATCAAGATATTTTGCATTTAATGCATTCACACCTTAAGCCCATTTTTTGCAACCCTAGGATGGGCATCTTCCCATAAGATTCCTCACTCCCCTACCTTGGATATGAATCTTGAAATTCAAATCCCCATAGAACCCCTCACAGCTCCCCATTCAGCATCCCATGCATCCCCCTTTAGGTTTACAACCAATAGGATTTTGTCGAAAGGCATCTCCCATGTCACCCACATATCCCTCTCCATCCACCCTCAATAGGACACCCCTAATCTCACCATTCACTCAACAAACACAAACCTAATCTAGTCCTCCTTGTAGCCAAGTCACCCATCCATGCCCCTTAGCCTAGATGAATCCCCACCCTTCACCTAGATTTAATCCTAACCCTTCACCTAAATTAGGATAGAGATTATCCTAGCCCTCCATCTAGCAACCCTTATCTTCAATACCAACCATCCATTGAATGATTTTGGGGTTATAAATAGCCCTAAATTTGTGCTCATTCGGGTTATCCATAAAAAACCCAAAATCCTAAGAGGAAAAGAGGAAGAAGAAGATGAAAAGTTCAAGTCCACTTCATTCCTTGGCAAGGTAAGCCTAAAATATATTCAAATTCACTCTCTCCTTTCAATATATGACAAATTACATGTTGTTATGCTATCCAATTCATGCTGGAGCATTGTTCCAATTCGGGTACATGGTTGAGCCTCTACTTACTTCTATTTTTGACTGATTTCAATGGTGATTTTCTTGTGATTTTTGTAGAAAGCCTCTTGAGCCCAAATTTTACTATGTCATACTAAACATATGCATGAGGTTTCAAATTTAATTTCATGAATTTATCATCTGTGGAAGTCCTTGAAATAGCCCCCCAAACTGACCCTAAAAACCTAGTCTTTTGAGACCTAGTTTTGGGGAATATTTATCGATTTTTGTTTGAATTTCTTATTCATGATATAAAGTCCAATTTTTTATATGTTGTTCATATATGTACATACTATAAGGTTGCCAAATTTTAAAATTTTTAAACACCCCTAAGGGGTCTAAATGGTCGAAATAAGGCTGTTGGATTTTGGTTCCAGGCCTAATGCTTGTTTTTTAAGGGAATTAAAAAATAGGTGTTAGTCAAACAGGCATTAGTTTAATAAACAGGCATTAGAATAAATATAGACTTATCATATTTGATTGGAAAGATCTCTCTCTCAGATTTCTGAATTGATTGACCAAGCTTAAATTAGAATTTTATGGAGAGAGATATGCCCTCCGGAGTACAGACTGTCCATACTTAGTGCCTGTTTTTTACTCTATTAAAAAATAGACATTGTCAAGAAAAATAGGCGTATAGACAAATAGACGTTAGAAAAGTATAGGCTTATTATATATGGTTGAAAAGATCTCTCTCTCAGCTTTCTGAATTGATTGACCACGCTCAAATCAGAATTTTGTGGAGAGAGATATGTCCTCTAGAGTATAGACTATCCAAACCCAAAGCCTATTTTTTGACAGATTAAAAAAAATGCATTCACAGCATAAATAGGTGTCAATTTAACAAATAGGTTATAGACCAAATATAGGCTTATCATATATAGTTAGAAATATCTCTCTCTCGGCTTTCTAAATTGACTGACAATGCTCAATTTAGAATTTTGTGCAGAGAGATATGCCCTCCAGAGTATAGACTATCCTAATCCAATACCTAATTTTTAATCAGTTAAAATTCAGGCTTTGATAGAAAATATAGGCATTAGAGAAATTTAGGAGTTAGGATCTTGAACCCACCCTAGTGAACCCTGACCTTCTCTAAAGCTTATATACAGAAAACTGACATCTTGAAATTCATCCACGTGATTAGGCACCTCTGTGTACCCTATGGATATCATGGAAAGGATCATCGACCCACTTCGGGATTGTTCGGAGTTGCCACCAACTCGGGGTTTTACAGATGGGGTTGGACGTCTGCCTCCTTTCCAGGGGAAGCGAGGATACGGGCTTTTTAGGCCCCAGTCTAGGCACTCGGGCCTAGGGGTTTGACTCTCTTTTGGTTTGGTTTACAGGGATTCTGGATAAGTTGTTTGGTTACAATTAGGGAAGGTGTTAGGCACCCTAATTACCCACCTTTTTAGGGTGGATCCTCTGACCTAACCATTTTATTTCATTTTCACTAAATAGTGAATAAAAATAATGAGAATTTTGGTCGGGTTTCTGTCACTACGCCTGAAAAATAGGGTATGCCAGATCTCTCACAAAGTGGGAGTTCAAGCGTACTATGTTTTACCCAGAAAAATAGTGACTGTTTCTGGGGTTTTTGGGCAACATTCCGAAGTCCACTGACCCTTGGCCTTTTGGGGGAGATGAGTGACATCCCTAAGAGGGTTTAGAAAAATTCCTAGCCCCTGGAGTATGGATGGGGTGCATCTTTGGATTTTTCAAAAATGTAAAATATTGTGCACACAACACAGGTCTTTTAGAAAAGTCAGGGTTGTGGGACCCATAACTTGCAATCCCAAAATTGGACAGGTCTCAAATTTTACAGGGGAGTTGAGGGGTCAGTTGGGAGATTTCATATAGAAGTTTAGGCCAAGATTCATTAAGCATAGGGAGTTATAGCCCACACAAGATGGACTACTATCATAGTTCAGAATTTAGACAGCATACTATACATCAAATTAGAAAATACATTAAAAATTGCTAGAATTAGAAAATGAGCTTAAAAAAATTCATTACACAGCTATGATAATTAACTTAAAAGTGGACTAAAAGGTTTAACTAAAGTCATTTTTTAGATAGGATAAAAAAATCGTGCATGAGGGTTGGCTATATAAAATAGTGCTTCAGCACGTTGTTTTAATGAAAGAAGTGGGGTCCATTCTTGGAACCTTTTCCCACTTTCTGAGGTCCATTTTAGGCATGAAGGTAGGCACAGGGGTTAGTGACATCTGATGTAAGTCACTGACCCCACTAGCATATAAAAATGAAATGAAAAGAGCTACTTTAACATGTATCATATAAAAAAAACAACAAAAGGGGGAGAAAGATTGTCTCCCCCATGTCTCACTCAATCATTTAGAGGAGGTAGGTCCATTACAACATGGAAGTAGTGTTCTTTGAACTCTAATAAAGAGGAGAGAGGGGGCCTACCTGGTAGAGGTTTGATCCTTGTTCTTCTTTCTTTCTCTTTCTCTTTCTTCTTATTTCTCTTCTCTTTCTCTCTTTTCTTCCTTTCCTTTCATTTCTCTCTTCTCATTTTCTCTTTTGGTTTCTTGTCTTAACCCTCTAAAAACAAGTTGGGAGGGTTTATATAGGAAAGGGCTGAGGGAGGTGGGCTAGAGTGGAAGGGTGTAGAAGAGGTGAGGTGGTTAGTGGAGGAGAGAAGGTGGAAGTGTGTGGAGGGAAATAACGTTAAGTGGAGGGGTTCTAGAAGGGGGTGAGGTGTGTGGCTGAAATAAGGAGGTGGGGAATATGTGGAGGGGAAGAGAGTTAGGTGGCCTCCTCTAGAGGCTTCTAGAAGGTTTCATGGAGGTGGAGACGGGTGTGTGGATGAGGGTGAAGGTGGTGGGCCCTCATGCCACATGTCATGTAGTGATAGGTTTGTGGGAGGAGCATGTGGGGCCCATGGGGAGGGGTGCAAGGCTAGGAGGGGTAGTCCTTAAGTTTCTACCCCTTATTTGAAATATTCTAAATGGGGGGTATAGGGTTTAGGTAAAGAATTAGAGATATTTTTGGAAACCAAAGATATTTTGGTTATTTTGGGATATTTTGGTTTTGGATTTTACCCCTTTACTGTTTAAGCTTGCTTTTTGAGTCCTAAGGCTCCTATATTTACAAGACTTAAGAGTTTTTTGTATCTCTCGAACATTCTGGTCGCAATGCAACTGGCGAAATCAAAATTAGGTTTGGGTAAGTGGGTCAAAATAGACCCAACCGTGTTGGTCTGGATCACTGAAAGAAATGTAAGAAGGTAAAATTAATCTTTGAAGTCTTCATATGAAAGATAACCCTTAAGGTTAGTGAGCCACAAGTTCTGATTGTGCATAAGTTAGATGCCCATGCTGAAAGTTGTGCTCCAAACCCTGAATTGTCTTATGATGAATACTGCTTGGACACGTAAGTGGTTTTTTTTGAGTTTAAATCGAGAGTGTTTGCAATTATGGCTACTTAGGCTCTAGACTTGTGATGCCTTGGGGCCTGACAATCTAAGAATATGATCCTTGGTGAATTTTTGGGAGATTTCTGAACTAGGGTCACCTAGGTTATTGAAGAACTGAGTTGATAAGTGGTGCAGTGTTTGAGGAAGGATTCCTCTATTAGGGAATTTATCGAAGCTCTTTAAAAAGTGAAGAGAATGAGCCTGACCTTGATGGATTTGGCTCTCTGGAGTATTTTTGGGAGCTCTTTGAGTGTCTATAGCTGATATAGGTGTATTTGCTATATTCTGGAGATGGATTAGGGCAATTGGGGGGCATTGTGCCCTCTGGGATTTTTTTTGGAAAGATTTAGGGCTCCTGAGAGTATGGCCACTGACTGGGTGAGTTTCTGATTTGCATTGAGCCTTTAGGGTTTTTCCAAAGGTTCAATTTTAGGGAGAAATAATGTGTTTTGAGTATGTAGGGGTAAAATGATAGTTTTCTTACCCTTTTGTACCCCAATATGGGAATTGATGAGGGTCAAAGAATCTTGAAAAAAATGAGCTTCATAGCCTGTGGTTTGAGTTTGTAGAGGTGCACAGGCAAAATGGTCATTTTCCAGTCTTTTGGGGTTTTACGCTGGAGGTCTCGTGAAAACTGGTTAAAACCTAGGTGCCATCTTTGTAGAGAACATTTTGAGAAGTTGTGGAGAAAATGGGTTCAAATAAGGTTGATTTGACCTTCAGAGGATACAGGGGTAGAACGGTAATTTGCCAGCCTTTTGATGCTTCAGTGTGGGAAGGCTTATGAAGGTTGGCAAATTGAAGTCAAGGTGTTCTTGTTGATGTAAAGAAGTTGAAAATTAGAGTT
>JAOXJP010062828.1:0-15594 GCA_025762735.1 Platanus orientalis | reverse complement strand
GAGACAGTGTACTAAAACTCTCACCCAATGTTAAAATTCCAATTTATTAGTATAGATGTCGTTCTTTGAGGGCAGTTTCCATTTAATGCTTATTTAGAGGATTTGCTCTCATTTTATTTCTTATTTGTCACTTGTGACAATACAGCTAGTTGAGATCATCTCCAGTCCACAAATACTCCTGTTGCTTCAGGAGATTTACACATACCCCAAAAGATAGTGACTTTCACTTTTTTGGGTATGTGTATGTCTCCTAAACCCACAAGATTATTTGTAGACAGGAGACGATCCTTTTGGCAATACAGCAGGTAGCTTTAGAACTTGCCATCTGTGTATGGCTTTATCATGAGTCCAGACACACTTATGTAAATATGTAATCCTAGTAGTAGATTTCAATATCCCGTGAGTTCATTCACAGGCAATATGATCCTCCCTCCCTCTTGATAGCTTATGTAGTGGAAACCCTTAGGTATAATCACTAATTAACATATAACATTAATAGACGCTTTTACCCTTGTAAATGTCACATGTCAGCCCTTGGTTATAGCTATGGGCTTCCACTCTACGAGGGAGAACCACTTGCAGTAAGTTACAATACATTAACGTGTAACAAGTGTAGGTACCGATGCTCAATTGGACGAAAAAGTGAACTTCTAAATTTGATTTGGTGTAAAAAGGATAGTCTCTGTCCACAAATAATCTTTGTGGGCTTCAGGAGACATGTACATACCCAAAAAAGTGAAATTTACTACTTTTTTAGGGTATTTATACATCTCCTAAAGCCACAAGATAATTTGTCCACATGAGACGATCTCAATTGGATTTGGTATAGTTTTGATAAGACGGTTGATACTTGATAATAGCACCCCAAAAAAAAAAAAAGAATATAACATGCAGACTAGTTCACTCAACTTGACTTAAATTCCATCGAACCTCCAATAATTGCTCTTTGATCTGCCGTCACTACCACACCCAAAGCACTTCTTGATCTCCTTCGAGTCTTCAACACCTTTTATAAACCTCGATAGGGTTAAGAGATGCTGCAACTTGGTTTTTAATAAACCGACGGAACTTTCCGTCCAAATTCTCCATTTTAAACCTTGTGGTCAAAATCTTGGTAGCTATTACACCCTCTTTTTATTACTCTGATACCAAGTCAGAAAAAACTAACACAGTATTTACTTGGTTGGTGCATAATAGAGCTAAGTGTCTGTAGTTTTTATGATGAATTATAAGCTGACGCATATTGTGTTTTAGGGTTCAAAAAAGTGTTCAGGTGTAAGAAAAGAAACCAAATTCAAAAACACATCATGTGTCAATTAAAGGCACGCCTACATAGGCCTGTGTCAACACAGGCAATTATTCTCCTAAAAGAAAACAAGCTAATACCTTTTTTCTTTTTCTTTTTTTCTTTTTTTTTCTTTTTTTTTTTTTTTTGTAAAAAAAAATGAGTTAAGAATCCATTGAAAATTAGGACTGCAAATAAGAACTGGCCAGCCCAAGCTCGGCCCAACAGATATTGAAATTAGTCTAAAGAGCCCAACACAAAATTAGGCCCATTAGGCCCTAAATTCACTTTTAAGCCAGTCATAAGCTTGGGCAGTGCTGGCCAACCTTGGTCAGGCCCAAATCCCGACGTTTGATGACAGGCCCGAGGCCCAAGACTATGTAGACAGATTTTTGTAAGTGTTTTTAGTTTTTAGCAAGGGATCAAATGTTTTGTCCAGGATTTTGTGTGGCCTACCGTATCCTCTCACCACAGGCTGAAATGTGGTGAATTTTTTAACTTGGTGCCTCTTTTAGATGGGGATCAAATGTTCAATTGAAAACTTTTTTACCACCCCAGTGTTATGTGTAACTATTTTTTCATTTGAAAACTGCTTTTACAGTTTTGACACTATGCACCCAGCGTTGTGTGTAGGACACGGTAGGACATACAAAATCCTGGACAGAACATTTGTTTCCTTTTAGTAATAGTGTGCATGAGCTGGGTCCGGGCCAGGCCTTAGTAGGCCTAGGGCAGACCTAGAAATGTATATTATGGGGTTGGACTGAGTTCAGCCCCGGAAGAAAATAAAAAACCATGGCTCGTGCCCGGCCAAAAGCTAAAATAAATTTTAAAAAGAAAACTCTATATTTATGTGAAAATTATAAAAGTAATATATCTATATAATGGAAATTGGGCCTGGAGCCTTGGCATTGAACCTTGGACTGGTCAGGATAGGCCCAAACTTATGTCGGACTTTAATTCAGGCCCAGAGCCTTATCAGGCTTAGGGTTGGGCTCGGTATTTTGGACCAATTATCAAGCTGGTCCACACGGGGCCCAGGCTGGCCCAGTCTTATGCACTGCCGTAGAGGGCCCTAGTTTTAGTTTTGTGTATGAACGAATGGGCCTTGGACCTTCAAACTGTTTTGATCAAATGAAGCAACATTTTATAAACAAACAAAAATCTATTATTATTATTATTTTTGAAAACTCAGACAATGGTTTGTGAGAGATCAACCAAACAAATAGTTGCCATTGTTCAAATATAATTTCTAAAATTCTCCAACAAAATGTAAGATTAATACTTGGGGGAGAGAAAGATCTAGGTAATTAGATGTGTTTGGATTTAGGAATTCAAAAAGTGGAAATGGAATTGAGGTACCTAAATTCATTTCCATTGTTTGGGGTTGATTTTAAATTATGAAAATAGATTTGGGTTAAATCCCCATAGAATTAGAGTACAGACTTGAAGCCCCAAATAAAAGGAATTGAAATGACAACCCATTACGAAATGGCATGTGACTGAAATATACTTATAGATGCTTCAGGCCTATTTAAATGACTAAAATGCCCTCCTCCCTCAAGCACATGTGAGGAGTTTTTTTAACACACAAAGTACCTAAAATGTCTTCAGTTTTATTTTATTAATTGACCAAAATGCCTCTAAGTGGTAAAGCTAGTAGGGCAGCCAATTGGGCCGGGCTGGCCTAAAGCCCAACTTTCCGACCCAAAAATTGAGCAGGCTGGAGAAGTTGAAAATTTTTTCAGGCTGAGCCGATTTCAGGCCCAAGTTTTAGGCCCGTAATTATTTTTGGGCTAGGCTCAATCACAAACAATAATAATCTGAAGCCCAGCCCAGCCCAGCCCGACCCAACTTGAAACCATAATTAAAGCATATATTATTTACCCGATGATTATATCTTAATCTAATGGTCAAAACGCTACGTATCAAAACCCTAAATTACTTTCTCTTTTATACCCTTCTTCAGAAGAAGTGCCTTTGATTGTCAAATAGAAAGATGTCAAACCCGTGAGATGAAGGCCACAAGAAGGGAGCAGCAACGAGTTAGTGATAGGGTTTTTTAATTTTTAAAAGATGATATAGGTTAAATCTGGATTGTTGGATTGCATATATAATTTTTATTAACTTCGGGATGGCCTAAACTCTATTAAGGGAGTTAACATCAAGAGTGAGTAATTAGTTAGAATCTATTCTCTGTAACACAAATATAACTGTAAATGTAATGAATCAAGATTGGATTAGAAGTGTAAAAGTAGAAGTACATATGATAATTTGCATCTTTCTGAGTCATTCGTTCTCCTCTGTTTTCTCACTTCTTCTTCATTCTTTCTCCTTCTATCTCTACAACTCAATCACTCTTTCAATCCCGCATCATTCCAAGCATGAATCAAGTCGAATCAAGCCAACGTGAAGATTAACACAGCCATGGCAACAGATCCAGTGATGAACCCGGTGGCTAATTCAGCGTCAAATCAAACAACGGAGACATCAACAGGTCCTGTGAATGGTAATTTATTCTCTCATTCTGTTTATAATCTGAATTTTGTTCAGAGTATTTCTTCTTTTACTCTCTATCAAATCAAATCACAACAAATACCTTACATGGAAAACTCAATTTCTGACTACAATTCGAGCCCAATCTTGATGGGTCACCTCCTTCTGAACTCATAGTTAAATCCAGAATTTCTTGATTGGAATACATAGCTTCTCAGCTGCCTCTTGCTTCAATATCCGAACCTGTTTTACCCCTGATTTTGAATCTTGATGATACAAGAAATGCATGGCTTACTTTAGAAATAAAGTTTACGTCTTTGTCAAGAAGCAATGTAATTCAACTCAAGATGAGAATTCAGAATATCAAGAAAGGAGGTTCTACAATGGCTAAGTACCTACAGAACATTAAAGCCATTACAGACACTTTGGAAGCAGTATCAGCTCCGTTAGAGGAAGAAGATACAGTTCTCTATGTCTTAAATGGGCTTCCACAAGAGTACTATTCTCTGAAGACTTGCAGTAAGAACAAGACTACAACCAGTCTTAATGGCAGAACCGCATGATCTATTACTAGTTGAGGAACAACAACTAGGAACGTTCTCAACACCAAACAACAATATTCAGCCTATTGGAGTTACCTCAGTCTTTTCAACTGCACAACATAATCCAAAAAGTGATACCCCACCAAGAAATCAAGAAGTGAAAGGTTTCGAACTAGAGGAAAATTTCTCAAGAACCGGAATGCTATCACAGGCTCAATATGCAATATCAAAAACCTAAGTTTGATTCCAGAATGGTTCAACAACCAGCTGTAAATCCACCACCTACAGCATATGTAGCAACTAATCCATACTATGCACAAATGAACTCCTACATGCTTGCACAATCATTTATGCCGGGGTTTTACAATCACACTCCAACTGGTGATGTTCCTGGTCACTATATTTTCAATCAAACTGTTCTTGATCATACCTGGTTTCTTGATTCAGGGGCCAGTAATCATGTGACCCCTTACATAAGTAATCTCTCATTACACACTCCTTATTCTGGCTCCTCAAGAGTAACAGTCGGGAATGCTCAATCTCTGTCAGTCCAGAGCACAGGAACAAGAGCAGTAACCACCAATGGAGGTAAGTTCAAACTCACAAATGTTTTACATGTACCATCCATGTCTACTAGTTTGATCTCAGTGAACAAATTCACTAAGGAAAACAACTGTTGTGTCACATTTGATGCTACTAAATTTCAAATTCATGACAAAAACTTGAGCAGAGTGATTCTACAAGGATTTAGTGAAAACGGGATTTACCCATTATCCAGTTACTCGATCAATCGATCCAAACCAGTCACTTATCATAGCAAGCAGATTGAGATACCCACCTGGCACAACAGGTTGGGGCACCCTGCAACAGGGACACTGAAGTCAGTTTTACATAGTATAGGATTGCCTGTAATCTATGTTAAAGCTTGTAATAATTGTGATTCTGTTAAGTCTCATAAATGTCATTTGCCAATTTCAACTTCTGTAACATGCTCCCCTTTAGAATTACTACATATGGATATCTGGGGTCTATCATCTATGCCAACACCGTCTCGCTTTAGATTTTACTTAGTTATTATAGATGATTTGGTATATTTACTTCAAAAGAAATCTAAAGTGTATACCACATTTTGTCAATTCAAAGCTCTAGTTGAGAATCTATTCTCTAGAAGTATTAAAATCTGCATAACTGATGAGGGAGGGGAGTTTATAAACAAACATTTTGCAGAACTGTTTAAATCAACTGGTATCTTACATCAAGTAACATGTCCTTATACACCCCCACAGAATGGAGTAGTTAAAAGAAAACATCGACATATTGTCAAAACGACAGTAACACTACTCCAAACTGCTTCTTTACCATGTAAATTTTGGAGGGAAATTGTACTCACAGTAGTCTTTTTAATAAATAGAATGTCGTCCCAAGTTCTAAATGGTGAGTCACCATTCAAAAGACTCTTTCACAAGGACCCCTAATATCATATGCTGAGTCTTTGAAAGTACCTGCTATCCTTGGTTAAAATCATGCAGGACAAACAAGTAAGAACCAAGTTCTACAAAATGTGTTTTCCTTGGCTACTCATACACAACTAAGGGCTCCAAGTGCTTTGACTTCAGAACAAGAAAAGTATACCTCATTCGCTATGTACAGTTTCAGGAGGATGAATTCCCGTTTCCAACCGGAAAATCTTCGAATCCTGTATCAACTCCAATTCTAGGGATGGATCATAGTATGCTATTCAATCAGTTGCCAAAGATATCACAGCTAATTGCAGTTGACCCAGCACGACTACAACAATCAAATTTGGGTTTCATTCCATCTGAGATCTTTGTATCGAGTTCGAATTCACAGAGATCCAATTCAAACACTAACGGTCACTATGATTTAGTACAACAGGTGTCTCCTTCAAATACAGAAATACCACCGTTGGATACAAGAGATTCATTACAAATGTCAGATCATAATCTTAATAATGAGGAATTAAACTATAATAATGAGGAATTAAACTATGTGCAAAATTCCTCACTTAAAGATTCATTCTCCATACCATGCGATGAGGATCAACAATCTGCATTGATGGATCAAATCACTCATGGATCACCCGCATCTTGACCTGACAAGTTCAACTCCAAATGCCCCTAACTTGAGGTCAGACTTCTCTCAACATACCTCAGAATCATGTTCACAGGTGCAACATCAACAAAATATTAATAGACATCATATGATTACAAGATCCATAGCTGGAATAAAGAAACCAGTACAGAGGTTGTGTCTGCAAGCTATATCCACATCAGAAATCAAACCAGCGAGTTACAATGAAGCAAAGAACTATACCCACTGGATTCAAGCAATCCAAGAGGAATTCGATGCATTACAAAAACAAGGGACATGGGAGTTAGTATCACCCTCACCTGACCAACGACTAATCGGATGTAAATGAGTATATAAAATAAAACGGGACTCATCTGACAAAATCTAGCACCACAAAGCCTGACTTGTAGCAAAAGGGTTTAATCAGCAGCTGGGCCTTGACTTCAATGATACATTCAGCCCGGTCATCAAAATGACCACAATCAAACTTGTACTCTCCCTAGTACTTCATTTTGGCGAATCAAACAATTCGATGTGAAAAATGCATTCTTGCATGGTTTTCTAGAAGAACAAATTTTTATGCACCAGCCACAAGGTTTTGTGGACCCGGCTATGTTAGGTTCTCTACTTTCCTACTATCCAAAAACTTTAAAATATGCTACACAGACAACTCACTATTTGTAAGGCATTCATCAAACTCCATTACAATTTATTATTGTATGTTGATGACATGCTCATCACAGGGAATGACACTAAGCATACAAAGGAGTTGCTGCATATACTTCATTCAGAATTTGACATGAGGCATCTTGGGGAACTAAAGCACTTCCTTGGCATTGAGGTCTCAAGAACTCCTACTGGTATGACATTATCACAAGCAAGTTATGCTAAACAACTACTTCAAAAAGCCGGAATGACAGACTGCAAATTGTGTGATTCACCTATCTCCACAGTAATGAAATCAAAAATTATGCAAAATGATCCACTGTTAGCATATCCTACACATTATAGTAGGTTGGTTGGTGCCCTTCAATACCTAACCATAACCAGACATGATCTTGCGTTCTCAATTAACAACGCTTGTTAATTCATGCATGAACCTCACCAGTCGAACTATCAAGCAATTAAATGCATATTAAGGTATATCAGTGGGACAACAGATTTTGCACTTCATTACAAACCAGGTCCACTTCAACTACATGGGTATGCCGACTCATATTGGGCTGGAGACCCAAATAAAAAAATATCAACAAGTGGGATTTGTATGGTCTTTTGCAATAATCCTATCGTGTGGAGCTCGAAAGAGCAACACAGTTGCTAGGTCCTCGACTGAAGCCGAATATAGAAGTCTAGCAAATGCAGTTGCTGAAGTATCCTGGATTCCGATGTTACTGTCAGTATTGAAGGTTCCTCTCTTAGTTCCTCCAGTCATATGGTGTGACAATGTCTTTGTCATGTCCCTAGCTCACAATCCGGTGTTTCATGGGAGAACAAAACACTTTGAACTTGATTACCATTTTGTTAGAGACAAAGTACTACAGAGGTGTCTACAGGTCTACTTATCTGTTTACAAAGCCTATGACTGTTGCTAGGTTATTTAAATTTCGAACCAAGCTAAGTGTTTCACCTGCGCTAAGCTTGAGGGGGGATATTAAGGGAGTTAACATTAAGAGTAATTAGTTAGAATCTATTTTCTGCAATAGAAATGCAACTGTAAATGTAACAGATCAAGATTGGATTAGAAATGTATAAATAGAAGTACAGATGAGAAATAAAATAATCAAAGTAATTTTGCATCTTTCTGAGTCATTTGTTCTCCTCTGTTTTCTCACTTCTTCATTCTTTCTCCTTCTATCTCTACAACTCAGTCACTCTTTCACATACTTGCCCAAAAACCCAATTTATTAAATTGGGTTGGGTTTGGGCATAATATCTCAGGCTGAGTTCGGGTTCGGGTTAGGCACTCAAGTTATTCTTCGGGCCAGGTTAAGGGCCAGGTTTGGGGAGACCTTAACCTGGCCCAATTGATAGCTCTAAAATCTAGCTCATTTTAGCTTATGAAAAGAGTTTAAAAAAATAAAGAAAAATTTTAACTAGTTTCTCTCCCTAAACAATCTCCATAGTCAATAGTCCTAGTAAAGGAAAATTGTATATAATGTCTTCGTAGTGATTAACGGGGAATTGGAAGCTATATAAAAGCTTGGGCATACGAATGCAAAGCTTCGGTGACCAACTCGTAGGACTTTATGATTCATTCATTTTTTACATTTTTTTCGACAAGAAAGGTAGCATAAAATATAGGGTTATTGAACAAGATAAACAAGTATGGATGTCTTAAATTGGATGTGGAATGAAGTAGGAGCATGAACTAGACCATTTCTTTTATAGGAGCATAAAACAGATCTTTTCAGATGTTTATTAATTCTAGTTATTCAAATTCCATTCTACAGAAATATTTGTACATCCAACATGGGATTCAATTTTGCGGTTTTCAATCATGTAGAATTGGATTTTACCCCAAAAAAAATCCTGTAGAACTAGAATTTCAAGGCCAACTCCAATTTTGTGAATCCAAACAGACCCTTTAGAGAACTGAAGGTAAAGTGTTAGACAAGCGTGACAGGAATTTAAGTTAGGCACATGTTGAAAAAAAATGCCAAACTAGCTCAAGGTGAAAATGTTAATTTAAAACAGTAATAATATATAGCCAAAAATTAGCCTAAGGGTAAGAGTCCTATTATCAACTCGTGACTCTAAATGAACCGAATACGACATAAATATATCTATATCCGTATTCGGTTCATTAAGATAAATTGGATATCCATCGGATATTCCAAATAGATACAGAAAATTTAGATTAGGGTTCATATTCATACCCTTTAGTTATTTGGATCTCTAATTAAATAACAACTTCTCATTTATTACAATATCATGTTTGTACCAATGCTTTTTCAATCAGACTTGAGTATTTATTTTATATAGTGTATTCTATGTAACAAGACCTATAATATTATAATAAAGCTATTAAACTAAAACCATTGATATATATATATATATATATATATAATCCATATTCATTTTAGATGGACCAAATACGAAAGATACAGATAAATAAATGAATCATTTGCAGCCCAACATATTGCTAGAGGGTCAGAGTTATGACTAACTATAGGGCTTAAATGCTGCTCGATTGTATCATTAATGTAGTGTCACCTATACCGTGTAATCACCATGGTGGCAAGGATAGTACCCTTGCGATGCTCGATTGTCTCCCATATGGTGAGGTCTGAGGCTGCAGAAGTCACTAAATTCGCGAAGAAGAAACAACCACACTTTTATGTTTTAGAACTCACAAAGCTGACAAATAATACATCAACTTTATATATTACCAGTTATTAAGATCGCATGAGTTCATTTAGATGTTTTGAATTAATTAAATTCATCTTACCCTTAATAAATGTTACAATATTCTGTCCAGGATTTTGTATGTCCTACCGTATCCTACACACAAAGGCTTTGTATATGGCTAAGACTATAAAAACACGTTTTAAAGTAAAAAATAGGTACCCAAAAAATGGGGCGTAAAAGGTTAAAACTGTAAAAAATATATATTCAAATGAATATTTGCTCCCTATTTAAAAGAGGCACCAAATTCAAAAAACTATCACGTGTCAGTCTGTGGTGAGAAGACACAGTAGGACATACAAATCCTGGACAGAACATTTGTTCCCTATATTTATTTATGTCACATTTTTGTGAGCTCACGGGACTTATCAATCATCGCAGCAAAATAGAATCTGCAACATTTGAGGAGTTTGAATTTATTGAAAGCTTTCTAATTAGTAGATTGATTGTCTGTGTTGGCACAGGCCTATGTAGGCGTGCCATTGATTGACACATGATGTGTTTTTTAATTTGGTCCCTTTTTCTTACACCTGAACACTTTTTTGAACCCCAAACACATGATGTGTCAGCTTATAATTCACCATAAAACACTATGACACTTTGTCATCACAACATTTTCTTATAATTACTTTCAGAAGTGCTCCAATTGAAGTCCTCTTAAGTTTATTTCAGCCAAGAGCGTCAGTTTTTCATACAACTTTGTAGGCCTCAAAAATCAGCTCAAGCACTTGAGCATACTGCATGAACAAAAAAACCATTCTTTGTTCATGCAGTACACTCAAGTGGCTTGAGCTGCTCAGATCTCTTTTGTAAGTTCTCAACACCCCTTCAAACTTAAGATGTCAACAAGGGATAGCATCTGGAGTTTTGATACTAGGACTTGAAAACACACAGTAGTACAAGATTACCTGGGTGACCCAAAGTATTGAGGAGATGGAGAGTAATACGGCAGTTTCTCGTAGATAGGGCTGTCAATGGTTGGATATGAATCGGATATGCCGTATTTGCATTTGTTTATTTAATTGAATATTGGATCAGAGTTGAATATTTTACTAATATTTACGAAAATAATGACCTAGGAATTATGGAGATAGAAGACGATTGATAGATCAACAAGAGAATGGAGAACTGTCTACCAGGAACTTTCTTTCATTCAAATTGGGAATGGGATATGAGAAATGGGATAAGGTTAAGGCTATAGTATTCATTTATTGTACCCTACATAACATGCCCTACAATATTATAATATAAATATTAATTATATCTTAATTTCAATGGATACGGATATTTAGTCAAATAATTGAATTGGATATAAATGCATTTGAATCGAATATTAGCAGATCAAATCGAATACTGATAATAATTGGATAGTTGACACCCCAACTCATAGAAAATAATTAAGGCTGAAAATTGGTCCAGGTTGGCCCAAAAGCCTGATATGTTTGGCCCAATATTTGGGTGGGTTGGGTTATATTAATTTTCATTTGGACCAAGCTCCGGCCTTAATTTCAGTCCCAAGTAATAAATGGGCCAAGTTTGATCAAGCTTCAGTCCATCCCTAGCCTTAATTTGGCCTGGCCCAAACTAGCAATATATAAAATCTCAATCTCATTCCCAAATTTAGATCGAGCTCGGTTAATACTAGGCCAAAACTTGTTTAACACTGGGCTCAAACTCAGTTTAACTCCACATGCATTCAGTCCAATTTTGCAGCCCCTAAAAACAATGTTGAACCAAATGACAATCTAGACTGTTGCACTTTGGGCAAATTTGGGTTGACATTGGTCTGACCCATCTTGGTCCAACTTGCAACCCAAAAACCCTATAATTAGTGTCCAACCAAATGACAATCTATTTCTATATGCTTCTTTCACTCATGAAAAACCATCATTTTCTCTTGTCATAAAAGTGAGTGGTGTTAGTTTTGTTAGATGCGGTATTGTTATTTCAATATTCCACATACATGTGCACTCTACTATAAACTACTGCAGAAAATTACTTAAATAAAATAATTGAAACACTTACTTGATTCGGATGATATAACTACACTTGATTCGGATGATGCGACTTCACTTGATTCGGATGATATAGTTCAAGGCTAGTGTTAGACACTATGTCCTTAAGATAGATTCGTCCCTCGCACTGGTGCTAACGATTGCTCAAACGTCTATCTCCCAGGATACAATAATCTGCACACATAGAGGCAGCACTGCGATCTGTGTCTGGCGAACCAAAACCGTGTAGTACTTTCTCTCACACTAATGCACTATGAGACTAAACACTTAACCAAAAAATTCGTTTTCTTCAATATGAAATGCATAAGGGACGTCCTATATATAAAGTTTTTGGTGTCTGTTCGGAACAGGTGTAGGGACACACCCTTTGATTCCATACAGCCACCAATCATCAATGGTTGCAATGTAATAGCCACCTACACACTCATCTAGAATGGGTGTGTGTCAAGAGGTGTCTCTTAATAGCCATGTGTCTATTCGTAATAGGTGTTTCTATAAACACCTATTTGAATAGTCACACCCCCACAACGGAAAAAATTGATGCCAATTTTGGGAGAATGTAAAAAGAAATTCTAAATAAAAATGATATTTATTTTTCTTATTGACCCAACCCGACCCAACCCGGCGCGCGTGTGTGTTAAATATATGTTTGGCCCAAGTTGGCTAGGTCCTCCTCCATCCATAAAACAGCAGTCCCTTAGGGTCCAAACTTATGTTTACCATTAGTGTATATAAACATACATAAAATTTTGAGCTAGTCCACATGGGACTATTCAAATTTCACACTTTTACCAGTTTTATCGGTGATCAACTAGGTATTTTTGGAGACAATTTTTCATTCACTCATTGACGGTTTTGAGCATCCAATCATATGGAGTTATTCTTCTCATTGAGGTGAATATAAACTCATATGGACCCACCTTAAAAGACATCTGAGTCCCACTTTTATTTTAACTCAAACACAGCCACCCAATCAGATTTTACATAGAAATCTGGGTACAAAAATCTGGGTGTGTTTTTCAAAACCGTTTCCAACATCAACTCCACAGGATGGTCGGCCGGGTTCCAATCAGCCTAGTACTCATGTGATTCTGTTACTGGTTGGGTGCTTGGGCTACGTGATCGCTAGTTTAATAAGAGTTGCCCTACTAATGAATTGGACCGGAGTGGTTTGCTTGGTTGGTCGGCTTGGGCAAAATCCGTCATCACTTAGCTTTTTTTGTAAAATGGAATGATATATGTTATCAAGTATATATAGGTGGCTCCCAAACACGGACTAACTTAATCAAGATTTTTTTCGGTAGGTAACTTAATCAAGTTCATGACGGCGCCCAAAATGTTCATATTATAATCCCTTTCAAATGCAGTAGCTAATGCATTGCATGTCGGCCTGTCAAATGAAGAGTGAAATGAGTGAGATTGTCACTAGAGAGGGAGTTACTAAAAGGGAAAGAGAAGGAAGGAAAAACGTACGAGTGAGCGCGGAAATGTTGATATTATAATCCCCTCTCAAACGCGGTAGCTTTGAATTTCATGTCGGCAGTTCATCTTGAAAATGAAAAGGTTAACAAAAAAATAGTAGCTGAAAAACTAAAAAGGAGGAAGGAAATCTGTATCATCCGAGGGAATAACAAAATCAAGTTCATCACGGCACCCGGACCATTGATATTATAATCCCTCTCAAAAGCAGTATGTCGGCCTGTCAACCTTCCTCCAACAGTAAAGTCTGGCGCTGTCTGACACGTACCTTACAAAAGAAAAGAAGAAACAAATTTGATGGGTTATTTTCACCTTTTTGGTAGATGATTTTTAGTTTTTGGGGTACGTCACGAATTAAACTTACTAAAATACATTAACTAGAAACTGTCACCACATGTGCCTAAGGGCAAAAAGGATCCTGACACTTTATGACATTATAAGGTCTGTCTAACAGATGTCAAGATATGATTGACAAGAAAAAATGAAGTACAATTTTTGAAAGATGACTTTCAATTTTTATTGTCAATCGTATGGCACTTGTTAGACAGGACCTTAACAGGTCAGAAGCGGCAGGAGAGGATCCTTTCCCCACTAAGAGTGGGCATACTCTTAAGTTTACAATGTGACAAGATTGAAAATTTCAATTCTTTTTATTTATTTGGTTTCGGTTTTTTTAAGCATTTCTCGTTTTGACCGTCTGATTTTGGGAACTCCCTAGTTTGGATGGTAGTTAGCAGTTAATGTAATTTAAGCGGGGATGAAATCGTATGTAACACACCCCTGATGGGACCACTCGGGGGGTAGAATCATTTTTTGGAGGTTTTTGATTCCCCTCTTCAGTGGTCGCACATGATATGGCGCCATTTAAGCTGGTTCACATCACCACGGCCCTCTTTGTAAGACGTCGTGAGACGAGACACATTGTGGGTATCATTTCACTTTTCGTGTAGCAGATGATTTGCAAACCAATAAAGACCCACGAGTAGCACGTTCTCTTTCACCGTTTCACGTCCATTTCACTTACGTAACTCACCTACTACAATCACAACCACATCTCTCCCTCCCTCCCTCTATATATAGTCAAAGTAAGGACTAGCTGTGTATCGTGGGACTGCTTGGAAGCCACACTCAGAAATGAGTTGCCTAAGAAATTGGCCTGAGCCTATTGTTCGAGTCCAATCCTTGTCGGAGAGCGTCACTGACGTAATTCCGAATGGATATATTAAGCTGCCATCGGAGAGGCCTGCGATGGAATCGAAAACCAGTGATGCTAACATCCCATTAATTGATCTTGGAGACTTAGTTAGGGATAACAGCCTCTGTGAGACGACATTGAATCGAATTTCGGAGGCGTGTCGCAAATGGGGGTTCTTTCAGATTGTTAACCATGGGGTGAGCCCTGAATTGATGAGTTGCACTCGTGAAGTATGGCGCCAATTCTTCCATCTACCCATTGAGCTGAAAGAAGCATACGCAAACTCACCGAGGGCGTATGAGGGGTATGGCAGCCGATTGGGGGTCGAGAAGGCTGCTATTCTTGACTGGAGTGACTACTTCTTCCTTAATTACCTTCCCCCGTCACTTAAGAACTATAACAAGTGGCCTACCCTCCCAACTTCATGCAGGTAAATCCATCAAGGCAGAGCTGTAAGAATCGTAGACAAACACAAACTCACACACACACACAAAAAGAGCTTTTATGCATGAGCTGCTCCAACTTGACTTTTTAGTTATTGTTCATTATAGTTGAGGATTATCAAGGGATAGCAGTAAAAATACCATAAACAACTAGCTATACTGCTATAGTTTCTTGCCAACACCGGAGTGCTGAGGTGGTGTGAGGCATCATCCTTCTTTTGTGGAGGTTAAAGGGGTCGAATCCCCTGTACAGGGTTGAAATCCTCTACGAACACCCCATGAGAAGGCCTGATATCCTCTGTGACTCTCTCCTGTGATGCACAAGGGCTAAGATAGAAAGAATCAATTCACTTTTGGAATTGTCACTTCATCCCCAAAAAGTGAATTGATTCCTCCCCTTTGTCTCGACTCCCGACTATCGCAGAGGGGAGCCAGTACAGAGGATATCACCCCCCATGAGACAAGACACAAAGGATGGAGCCTCATTCACTTTTGGGGTAATGGGATATTTCAAAAAGTGAATGAGCCTTATCCCCTTGTGTCTTGTCCCATGAGGCATGACACAAAGGGGCTGATATCATCTATGCCACTGCCACCCCCCTTGTGCAACTCTCAAAGGCTACATTGGAGGGGGGGGGGAATC
>JAOXJP010062807.1:0-15595 GCA_025762735.1 Platanus orientalis | reverse complement strand
ATATAAGGAAGTGGGGGCAAGCAAGGGGGGAGTGAGGTTGTGAGGGATGGTGGGGCCCATGACAAGTGAGTGGTGGTGGTGAGGAGGTAGAAGGGGTGGTGGGGCCCATGGGAGTATGTGGTGTTGTGGAGACGCGCAAAGGGTGAAGGTAATGGTCCTTAAGTCTTTACCCTTCATTTAGAATATTCTAAATGAGGGGTATAGGATTTAGGATTTGTCTTAAGAGTATTTTGGGAAAAATGGCATTTTTTTAAAAGACCAATGATTGCTATTTTGGAATTTTTCCTTTATTGTTTGGGTTTTATAGCTCTGAATGTTTCAAGGTTATGAGTTTTTCACATCACCAAGATATTTTGGTTATAATGCAACTGTCAGAATTGGATTCAAAGTAGGGTAAGCGGGTCAAAACTGACTCTGAATGGCCCAAGAATAACTCGTACCTATGAGGGAGGGGTATAATGGTAAAATTACTTTTTGAAATCTTAATATAAAAAATGGCCTTTTGAGTTTGTGATACATTGGATTTGACTGTTTGCGAATTCAATACCCGAGTCAAAAGTTACGTTTGAAACCCTGAATTGTCCTTGACCAAATTTCCTGCGGACTTGAGACAGGTTTTTTTTGGAATTAAAGTGTAAAAAATGGAGATCATGGTTTTCTAAGCTTTGGAATTATGAGTCCACAGGACCTGATAGGTAGACAATCTAAAACCTAGTGAATTTCTAGGAGATTCCCGAAGGAAGGTCACTTAACCAAAAGATACACCCTGGACTTCTGAAGAACTGGGCCATCGAGTTGTGATGAGTCCATGGATGGACTTCTTTATCTAGGTGTTTATTGAAGACCTCAAAAAATCTAAGAGAATGAGCCTGACCTTGAGAGATTTGGATTCCCGAAAAGTTCTTGGAGGTTTACCGAGTGTTCATGGCTGGTAAAAGTGATTTGGCTATAATTTGGGGGAGAATGGGATGATTGAGGGGCCTTGGGCTCCTTGTGTTTTTTCTTAGAGAGATCTTGGATTTGTCTGCATGGGGCCACCGACTAGCTAAGCTTTTGATCTATGACAAGCTTTCAAGGATTTACCGAGGGTTTAATTTGGGTGCTGACAATAATATTACCTTTATGCTTATTGCATGCATTACTACTTTGATATTTAAACATGCACCTTATCACTTGTCCTTCATTGTTCATTTTCTCTTACATGTCATTATCTTTTGCATTCCCAGCTTGTTTGGTTTACTTACCATTCATCATTTAGTAATTGTTCTTTATCTTAGTTCAATGGTCACATCTACTAAGTTACTTATTCTTTTATCATTTCCCTTCTTTTCATCTAACAATGCTTACAAGTCAATTTTTGTTCTTTACTTATCATTTATCATCTATCAAGTACCACTTATCATTTATTAGTGTTCTCCATCACACTTTCAATATTCACTTATCATTTTCTCAAAGTTCATTTATCACTTACTAAGATTCATTTTATCACTTTTCAATGTTTGCTTTTAGCACTTGTCATCAATCACTTTACCATTGAATTGTATCCCCAATGGAAGGGCCATCAACATTTTCTTTCCTTATATGGCTTATGAACTTTCCATCTCTTTGAGGATTATATGTTTTCACTGTTTTTCATAACATTTTCTTTTTCTTTCATGGCTAATGTAATTTTATTTATTTTCTTGACATTTTCCTTTCTTACATAACTTGTGAGCTTTTCATTTACAATTAATCTTTTATTATTTTCCCACAGGTGGGGCCTTTAGCACATTGCATTATGTCCCTAATGGCAAGGGCCTTTGGAATTTTGTATTGTGTCCCTAATACCAAGGGTCATCAACATATTGTATTACCCAATAATAAGGGTCATCGGCATATTGAATTATATCTTCAATAGCAAGGGTCATCGGCATATTGAATTATATCTTCAATAGCAAGAGCCATTGACATATTGAATTTTATCCCCAATAGAAAGGGCCTTCGACATATTGAATTATATCCCCAATAGCATAGGCCTTTGCATTCATTTATCTTTTAAGTTTTTGTCACTTTTACTTATTATCTATCATTAACCATCATTTATCTCCCAATGGTGGGATCTTACATTAGCTTAGCACTTGTCTTTATTCTTCTTATATATCTTCTTTTACTCTTCATAATTTTTATTCACTCCACTTATCATTTATCTATGACCATCATTTAACTCCCAATGGTGGAATCATACCTTAGCTTATCTTTATGAGATGCATTCTTTAACATGATACAAGACACATGTATTCTTATATGATACATTCACTAACATGGTAATGGAGGGATATTCTATAGTGAAATTCAGTCATTAACTTATTCGAAGAGACATCCATCCTTATGCAACATACTTTCTAGAGTGATTAAAGATACATGTTACATTAGCAAATCATTCTCTAGCTTAATCAATGAGAGATCATGGAAATTCACATACACTTTGTTTCAAACGATTAACATTATTTATGTCTATTATGATCAAAGGTATTCGATAGTATATCATGTATTCATGATTTCGAACAATTTACCTTCTATACACTTAACAAGATCAAAGGGTTCAATATTAATTCACATGTTCATATATCTTTAAACATTGAACAATTTCTATACCTAGTGTGAATAAGAGCTTAAAAAATAAGTCTTTTACATATGCTTTCAAACCATTCAAAATCCCTAACTTAGCATGATGAGGTCATTCCATAACAATTCTTAAGCAAGTTATATCTAACAATTTACTACTATAACTCTAGTGGAATCCAATACGCATCATAACAGTCTTCTATATTTATTCTCACTCAATTTATCATTCTTATATTAACATGTTCAAAGATGTTCAACAATAATTCTTGTATTCATGTTTTTCCATGTCAATTAAGCTTTAATATTCACTAGAAAATTTCATAGAAGCTAACAAGCCATTAAACTGTAACTTGTTAGCTCTAAAAACTCATTAGATTCAATATTTTAAGATCACATAGGTATACTTTATAAAATCCTTTTCCTTGGTAGTTTAAAATATGGGTTTCTAAGATTCTATAAGGAAATCACTTGATCTTTTGATAAATCACAACAATAGGCATGGGTTTTCTAAAATCCTACCAATGACTTTCTCAAACATGAAAGAAACTCATTCATACATTTAATCTCACAAAACATTGACATCTAAGAACCTAGAGAACAAACAACATGTGTAAATTTTGTATAACTACTTACAAAGTGCTGCTACTCCTTTGGTCCAAGGAGATCTTCAAGTAAAACTCTCTATTCTTTAGAGTTTCCTTCTTTCTTTGAGATTCAACCATGAATCTATGGCCATAAGCTAAGAATATACATAGATCTATGGTGAAAAACTTAAAATCAGCTCTAAACCATGCTAGATCTAAGATTTTTGGTCTCACCTTGCTCCTTTAAGAATAAGTTCTCTTATTTCCAAAATCTCCTAAAACCCTCTCCTCTTTCTAACATTTCTTCTTTCTATATTCTTTAATCTCTAAATAGGAAAAATTATGGTTTGGGTCATCATAGGTGGGTTCTACACGAATCTAAGAACAAATCACATGTTGGCATGAATTTCAAGGATGATTTTATCCTTCGGTGATCGATCACGAAAAGTGGTGATTGATCACTGCGTGATTGATCATTTGGTTTATGATTGATCATGGTGGTGATTGATCAGGGAATATGGAGATCAATCGTGGTGGTGATCAATCATGGAAGTTGTGATCAATCATGGTGGTGATCAATCACAAAAGTTAGTGATCGATCATGGGCATGGTGCACTGAACTCTGGACTTCCATCTAGGTGTAATTGGGCATTCCCAAGGCCGGTGCACCAACTCAATGATCGATCATGGAAGTTGGCGATCGATCATGGGCATGGTGTACTGAACTCTAAATTTCCATCTGGGTGTAGACAAGGCACTCTCGAGGCCCATGCACTGACTCAATGATTGATCACCATTGGTGATCGATCACGGTTGTCATGCCCCAAAACCTATACTAATTGGGCTACAACTTTTAGCTCGTGACATTAATTCATTTATTCTTAACTTGGTATCATTTAAATTGCTAATAAATTTTTTGCCTTTTCATTTACATTCATATATAACGGAATAAAACAACTAATAATAAATCATTCCGTTCACATCAATTTGATGTTCCATTTCTATAAAACAAATATTGTCTGACATGCTAAACAAAATCCATAATCCATAATCCATGGTCCATAGTCTGACATTTAACATAAATCAATTAATAAATAAATAACAACTCTAAATAACTAAAATCCGTATGACATCCCATCAATAAACTGAAATAGAACTAAACTAATACTGAACTAACATAAATGCCTCCAAACTAAATCTAAGATAGACAACTGAAATAATAATCTCAAATATCTCAATGTAAATAAAATGTCCAATATGATATCTCCAATCTCTTAATTTAGATCAGCTACTCTATTATTTTCTCATCATCAGAAATGCTATCAATTTGGGGTAAGCTTAACAGGCTTAATAATAAAACATATAAACTATACAAGAATGTGGGTCAAGTCTAGCATGAATATGAAAATACAAAACTGATAGTTGGACAAGAGTTAACAAAATACGAACCTTTACAATTCTACACTTTTAAGCATAAGAAAAATTGATACTAAACAGAAAACAATCAACAATATCGAATCAATTATATGAAACTAATCCAGTGTAGAACTTAACAGATAGGGAGTCGATAACAATACAAAAACAAAGCATATCAATCCGTTAACAAAGCCAATACGATTCATAACATTTAATCCCCAATGAGAAGGGCCGATGGGATCACCAATTTAATTCATCGTTGAGAGGGCCGATCAGTTCACCAATTTAATCCCAATGAAAGGGCCAATACGATACACACTTCCACTCTGGTGATACGAGATTATTATCTCACCCCTAGTAGCGAGGGATCAATTCACCAGTTTTATCCTTAATGAGAGGGCTGATTAGTTCACGTCATTTATCTAGTGAAACATGTATCACCAACTATTCCCCTTAATGATAAATGGTGGCTCATTAATAGATAAACAATGTTCCAATATAATTTCTTTCAAAATGTTACAGTACTAATAACATATTACATTAAAAGTAATTGAATTTTAATAAATTTTCAAATAAGAGATGTTTAACCCTCCTAAGCACATAACTAAGGAATCACTTTAGAAAAATATGAGAACACTCTTTATCAAAAAAAAAAAACATGATGTAATTTAGTATATCCTTTCTTTTCAATACTTATTTCAAAACAAAAATACTTTTAAGAATAAACTTGCTAGAAAATCGAACCTTTTGAAACCAAAACATTACAGAATCTTTGGAAAACACTTTTCTTTTCAAGACAATTGAAATCTCTATGATTGGTTACAAATCATCTCATTAAAACTAATAAAACACATTCAAACTTGCTGAAATCTAAGAAATTCAAATACAAAAATCCCTCTTTGTAAATACTTAGCTTTACTTTGAAAACATGGAACTTTTACAAAATAAATAAGGTAAAACATGTAAAACAATTTCAAAACATGAATTAACAAAGATCTAAGAACCTTACATATCCAAAATGAAGCATAATCTACGGGTTTTCTCATAAAACAAAATCCCTCTTTGCAAAACAATGATATTAAGACTTGAACAAACTAAAAAAAATTTCATGACTCTTTATAAAAATAAAATTCAAAATATTTTAAGAATTTAAAGGAATTAAAAAAAAATGCATAATCTATATGTTTACTTACTTGTTTGTTTAAAATTTTAATTTCTCTACCAAAACCTAGTTTTCTTTCTTTCTCTTCTTTTTTTTGATTCTCAGAATTCGATCAAGCTCTAATATTTATGTAAATTCTACAAGAGGCCTAAATAAAGTTGACAACTTTCAAAACAAAAGATTGTATATTTTCAATTTTTAAAAACTGTGTCGTACATATGCAGCGCTCTGGACGATTCCTGCTTAGATACCCCTGGGGATGTTATATTTACGGTGGGTTACAGACCTTTTGCATCACAGCTAATCAGTCTACTTTTGAATGTATGGGCCTGTGGTATGGGGACACGGGGGGACAAACAAATTTGCGAGCTCTCTCATTTTTCTTTTTTAAGTTTTTTGTTCGTTTGTGCGGGTGATGTCTCGGCGATGACGAGATTCCTTCTCGGTCAATCAGTGAGCGTCCAAACCACCAATGAAATTCTTTCCAAAGAAAACACCGCCCATGGTATTCTTACCAAAACAAAAAACCACCAATGGTATTCAGGCTTCTTATCCTTTTCTATTTCTATATAATCTTGCATGAAAATTAGCATTTACTGAACAAAGAAATTCGTTTAGTTTCTGATTTTAGGGTTCACGAAGAACACTCCAGTATGGGGGACAGGACTCCAAATAAGTTTGTGATTCAAACGATCAGATCAGGTGATCAAAACAACAGGATTAAGGGAAATGTCCGTGTTGGTAACCAGAGAACTGTGGGCAGGCCAGATGATTTGCATGATGAGCCGCCAAATCATGACATTACGTTTCAGGCTATTACGGAACGGGGTAATCAGTCTAATGAAATCACTGGAGATGTCGAAATAGGAAATTATGAGCGAGTCGTACAACCTGTACTAGCAAATCAGGTCCGAGGGGCTCAAGGTGTCGAAATACGTGATGGAGTAGCAAATCGGGCAAATTGGGTTCAAGAGGAAGCTAAAGAAATACGTCAGGATCAAGAGGAAGGTAGGGAAATACGTCAGGTTGAAGCTGTCCAAGTACGTCGGGCAGATCAGGTTGAAAGTGAAACTGAGGAAATCGATGTTGAGTATATGGATACGTAGTCTCATTAAAACATGTTTCTTTAAGATACATTACTTATGTAGAAGTTAGAGCTTTCACGTAATGTAATCTCGGGTTCTTAGACCTCTTATAATGAAGTATTAACTTTGCTTCCTAGTTAACGAAGCTACAATAACTTTTTTTTCTTTCTTCCTCATATTTTTTTTAGTTTTTTTAAAATACCTTTTTTTTTTACCAAAATTTGAGTGGTAGCAAATTTTATTAGGCTTCGTCTGATGGTCTGGATTGGGCCAAATCCGGTGGAATCCAAAACGGAATTCCACTGATTAGACGATTACCTTGCATCTGATGGCCTGGAATAGAAACCCATCTATCTATGTGCGACTCCATCCTCTTCATATTGCTGGGTTTCCTTTTTTTCCATCTCAAAAGGTCCGATTTGTGACCAAATATAGTGGAAACGCTCGCTCTCTCGCATTCGTCGTTGCCTCTCCCATGAAAAAAAAATAAAATAAAATACTTTTGTACAAAAAGTCCCTTAAAAGCAGTGTTTCGAAACCAGCTATAACCATGAAAACTCGAGATACTCGACTTGGTAGAGTTCTTGGTTAACTATCTCAGAAAACTCAGATGATGTTATCCGTCTTGTTAACCAGATAATTAGGCTGAGTTAAGTGAGTTATTTCGGTCATGTTTTTTAGGCACCCGGTCTGTTCATTTGGTTTTTCTTTCCAAAATACTTTTAAGTGTAAAAAGCCCTAAAAGTGAAAACACATGAGAGTCTTAAATTTGGTAACGCAATGAGGTACGACGGTTAGTTTTACATTTCTTCAGGTATGAGTCGATTACCACTTCCTCCTTCCAACTTCAGATGACATGGAGGGTTTCTCTTTGGTTTAACATGGATCTCGTTCAGGATCACCTCTTCTTACCTTTTACAAGAAAACCTCCATTCATCTATATAATAGGGGTAACCTATTTGTCCTATTTTTTCCCTTTCTTCTTCCTCAAAGTCTTCATGATAGGGTCAATTTGGTTTGTTTTTTATAAGAGTCAATTTGGTCCAATAGTTAAAGTTATGTTCATTAAAAAAAAGTGTTGAAGATGCTAGCTTGCTAAGTTGGTAAAGTATGTGGGTGTGGCACCACAGACTCGGGTTCAAAACCTGTTTTCACCTATAACTACCTATCAAATAAAAAAAAAAAAGTGTTGAGATTGGATGATCTAAACTTTATTAGAAATTTTATGCAATCAATTAAAAAAAAATTCATCAAATATTACTACTTGTCTTGCTACTGCTATCCACACAAACACACACAAAGTAAATCATTTGAAACCATTCCATGCCTCTCACTCAAACATACATGGAAGGGATAGATCATGTGAACCCCTTCCATGCCTTTCACCCAAACATACATGATTTCTCTTAATATAAGCTTATTACATTTTATGAGTAACAAACCCCATATTGGTTAATAAGGTGTAGGTCCAAGGTTTGTAGCCCTATGGATTATCATTCTTTTTTTCAGGTATGAGTTATCTGGTCAAGTAAGATTGAAGCAAATGTTTTGTGATAAAAATGCCTCTAGTGTATATGGTGAATTATTTGGCCAAGTAAGATTCACGTCTCGATGCTGAATCAGGAACAAACCCTAAAGACAACATACTTTTGTACAAGAAGTCCCTTGAAAGTAGTGTTTCAAAACCAGCTGTAACCATGAAAACTCGGCCAAGTAACTTGACTTGGCAAAGTTTTTGGTTAACTTGCTCAGAAAACTCGGATGACGTCATCCGCCATGTTAACCAGATGACTAGGCCGGGTTAAGCGAGTTACTTCGCCGCGTTTTCCAGGAACCTGGCTGGTTCACTAGGTTTTCCTACCAAAATACCCTTCTAAGTGTAAAAAGCCCTAAAAGGGAAAACGCATTGTTCATTGTGTCCCTTCGAAGCACGTTGTTCATCGTTACTTTCCCAAGCACATTGTTCATCATCCCCTTCCCATGCATGTTATTCATATCCTCTTTCCCTCTTCAATTCTATCTTCTTCTTCTATTTGTTTCACTCATAAAAGAGAGGCAGCCTACCATCGCCCTCTGTTTTCATTTTGATAAAATCGCAGAAGACATTTTGATAAAATCACAAAAGATGACTCCACACATCAGCCTGCTCATAGAGTGAGAGAGGTAGACTTATTTACTTTATTAATAATTGCTTTATAGGAGTCCGGAACATTCCAATCCTTTCCCCACATTCTGTTGAATTGCTAAATGTTAATTTTTTATCCATGTTAATCCTTTCTAGGGATTTTCCACAATAAAGAATTCTATTGGAAACCTCGCCGAAACCTCACTATGGCTATTGTTTTTAAATTCCAACCATTGCTAAAATCTCACTGTTGCTATTGTTTTCTCATCCCAACCATTGTCATTGTTTGTATGGTGTCCTTTATCTCACGGTTCAATATTATTCTTTGTTTTTGTTTTCCTTTTTCTCTTTTGCCTTTTTTTTTTTGGTAAAGTTTTATTTTTTCCACTGTTAGTCTCTGTTTATATTTAACTAAGTTGATTAGTTAAAAACTTGAAAATGCTGAAACAAACTTAATAGCTTAAATACCTTCTTTTTTGGGGTTTATAATTTTTTTCTATATTTTTACAATTTTTTTCTAATTTTCTACTATTTTTACTATATATATATATATAAGTCATGACTAGAAACCAAAACTTGTGGTCTACTTGACTGTAATACCCCCAAACCTTGGGGGTGAATTGGGAAAAATATTAAAACCTAATAAAAAGAAATAGAAATGGGGATTTTTAGTCTTTTCATCGACTGAAACCGAATTTAGTCTCAAGGGAAAAAAAGAACTTATGTTTTTTATCTTGCAAGAACCATGTGGCAAGAGGAAGAAAGGAAGGAGAAATGAGAAGACAAGAGGAAGAAAAAAGAAGAAAGGAAGAAGAAAAGAAAGAAAAGGGAAAGAGAAGGACATGCATCTGTCAAGGACTCGATTTCTGCTTTTATGGTTAGGTTTTTATTGTGTGTGTTTTTCTGCTAAAAATCCTTCGCTTTTCAAGCTTTTCATAATTCTTTTAAAGTAGTTTATCGTATTTGGTGTAGAATTACATAAATAATGCCCTAATATCTCCAAATATGTTATTTAGCATCATTTAGGCATAGATTTCGATATTCCTCTTTACGCAATTATTTGTTATTAGGCATTCCGAAATTCTTTGGAATGGATTTGGTATAGGGCTACCCAAGGGACTAAAATTCCCTAGTCGTTCCCTACTTTAATCCTACAACAGGGTGAATATGATTATTACCAATTTTTTAAATTTAATTGCTTCGGATTTGATTACAGCTTAGTACACTTATCCTAATGTAAATAACATGGTTAAATGTTTGGCAAGTGAGGATGAAAGATTGATTTAACTATTTATTCATTTTAGTACTTAGTACATTGTGCTCATTTAATTTTGACTAAGGAAGTTTAATAATTCAAAATTCCACAATAGAATTAAATGAAGCAATAAAGCAATTACAAAGGAATGCAATAACCACACCATAGAAGACACACTTTTTATAGTGGTTCAGCACTTCGGGCCTACGTCCACTTTCCAAAATCTCTTCACTGAGCTATGATTTTTATTAATATAATCAACTATCTATTACAAAGAAAATCATAAAAACTGCTCTCTCACTTACAATTCCACAAGAATCTACTTGGTGTATGTCTCACGTGTCCAATGGCTTTGGCGGACACTTTCAATACCACCTGTGGTTCTAGCAGAGCTCACAAAACAATATGAATAGAGTTTTGAATACTAGAGATGAAACTTTAGGTCATATACCTCTCAATGGGCTGATTTTACTATAATATCAAGTCTCCTTTTAGGAATAAAGCTTCTTAATAGGAAGATTTAATAATTATATCAAATCTCATAGGATTAATGCCTCTCAGTAGGCAGATATAACTATAATATCAAATATCACTCCAAAGAATTTAAATTTTTCGTAAGAATTCTGTGTCAAAAAACTCCTAGACCACACATGCTCTTGATGAACCAATGAATGGCACAGGCATATGGTGAACAACACTCTCTTTCAGTAGTTTACTAGTAGAAGAAAATGTAAGAGAGGTTTCTCTCCCCCTAATAATGAAGTAGTGGCGTTGTAATGCTTTGACCGTTCATAATTGATAATATTTGTTAAGCTAATTCTCCTCAACCCTAATTAGGGTATTTATAAAGGAGGTAATACTTGCATCTAAAAGTCAGAAAATCCATTTTTTTTTGGATTTTTTGGTTCATAGATTTCATTTTCAAAAAATGTTATGTCGGATCAATGAGCTTGGATTGATTCACCTTAGATCAGTCCGGGTACTTTGGATTAGTCTCGGAGGACTTTGTTTGTGTTTCTAAGAAACTAGAGAACCCTCGGATTAGTCTGGTGGTTCCATCAGATCGGTCTGAGTACTCTCTATCTGTAAAGAGTAACTCCAGTGACCACTTGGATCAGTCTAGTTAAGTGTTAATCGGTCCACTTAAACTAGAATGATCCAAGACCCCTCGGATTAGTCTAACTACCCTCTTTTTTATTTTACTTAATTTTCATTGTTTTTTTTTTTTCAAACCAAGTTCAGAGAGGTTCTTCTCTAAGGCTTAGGTGAGGTCAAAACTAAGCCAACCTAAGTATGATTTAGTCTCTTGAGCATACTTATTGTGTTGAAGAATTGTCAATACCATGCTAAAAGAGTGAGTTAGGACATGAATTGTATGTAGAGAAGGTACACTTGACAAAGATTCATTATGCCCAAGAACAAAGATCATGCAAAGTCAAGTTGAAGATGCTTCAACATCATTCAAAAGAGAGTCAGAGAAAGGTTATGAACTTCACAGGTATATGGTAAAGGTATAAAGTCTAAAACTCACAAAGACCAGCCAAAACCTAAGTGGGAACTAGTATGAGACCCTTCCCTAAACTTTGAAAAGGATCTTGCAGCTTGTCGGAATGTTTAAAGAGCAAAAATCATTAAAACATTCAAAAATTGAGGAATATGGAACCTATGATCGATCATAGGAAACCCATGATCGATCATAGAGCCATGATCGATCATGGGATTCCATGATCGATTAGGCAGAAGGCCATTTTCACTGGGAAATGGCCAGCCCCTCTATGATCGATCATGGGTAGGCCAGACCAAAAAATATATATTTTTTAATAATTCTATTGCCTATTTTAGGGGGATTCTTGGACTAATTTGGATGACCATTTTTAGGGTTTTTTAAACTCTATAAATATGTCTTAAAAGGTCCAAAAAGGAATGAGAAAGAAAGTGTGAAAAAGTTTAGAACTCTTGAGAATCAAATGATAATTACTTTGCTACATTCAAGATCCATTTTCAATTTTTCCTATGTTAACTATCATCATTGACAGTAAAGGATTTGAAGATCATTAGATTCTAACTCAAAAAACCTTATCAAAAGCTCTAAAAGCAAAGTCTCATTCAAGGTATTCTACAAAGCTTTTGATTTGATTGCTTAATCAATTTCTCTTAAATTTATATCAGCTATTTTAGTAGCTCAATCAACTAATCTAAGTTAGATATCACTCAAAACTATACTTGTGATTGATTAATATATTTATATCAACCTACCAAGAGGCAAGAAACTATAAGAGCATCGACTCTTTGTTTTAACTGAGATCCATAGAGTTTAAATCAGCCTACTAAGAGGCAAAAAAATCAAAGAGCACCGACTCTTTGAATTACTGTTATTCACATAGTCATACTAGCTTAACAAAAAGGCACGATCTGTTGAGAATTGATTTTCTCTAAAATCTATTTCATTATATTTGTTGAACCTCCACCGAAGACATTGAAGGTAGTTAATTAGTCATCTCCAGAGGCATAGAGAATAGTTCATACGTTTGTTGGAGACACCAAACGTAGTGAAAAAGGTTTTTGATTAATTTTACTTGTATCTTTTTGCAAAGAGAGTAATAAAATTAATTATCTCAGTGAGGAGCTTTTGAAAATGGACATAATCATATTTTCCAAACCACTATAAATTGTGTGTATTGTCTCTTGTGATTTGTCTACTTTATTTGCATTGTCTTTATTCATATTGCATAAACATCAATTATTTCAATCACTACTAAATTAATTATCTACAAATAAATAATTAAAAAAAGTAATTAATTAATTTTAAAAGAGACAAACCACTACAAGAAATTTTAAATATCATATTCACCCCCTATAGGATAGTTGGGACTTAGAATTTCAATTGGTATCAGAGTGGGTTGCTTTTGTAGGGCTTAACATCCCGAGTAGATCCTTAATTAGTCCCAAACTTCATATGGCTTCCAAGGATAAAGGCTATGCTTCTAATTGACCTCTCTACTTTGATGGAACCAACTTCATATATCTTAGGTCTATGGACATAAAAGTTTGGAATTCTATTGTGAAAGGATATACCATACCAAAAGGTAAAACCAAGGCAGAGTGGCATAAAAAAGAAAAGAAAGCACAAATTACTAACTATAAGGCACTAAATGTAATTGTTTGTGCTCTTAACCAAGACGAATTCAGTAGAGTGTGTAGTCTTCTTACTGAAAAGAAGTGTGGGATCTTCTTGAAGTTACCCATGAAGGTACCAACCTATTTAAATAGTCTAACCCACAAATGCTCACTACCTAGTTTGAAACCCTTCGGATGGAAGAGGATGAACAGTTTATTAACTTCCACACAAGGCTCCAAGATATTGTGAACTATATGAGAGGACATCAAGGACCCTAAGATAATAAGAAAAATCCTTAGATCTTTGTCAGAAAGGTTTCACCCCAAAGTTATGGCTATTGAAGAATGCCATAATTTGGATAAATCAAAATTAGAAGAGTTGATAGGGTCAATACAAACTTTTGAACTTAAACTTAGGTCCTCTACCAAAAAGAAAAGTGTTGTATTGAAAGTAGAGAAAAAAATAATCCGAATGAAAAAGCCCCCGACCGCTCGACCCAACCCGTTTTCATGACCCAACTCGTAACCCGGTTCAGTTCTCTTTTGTGTAACCACATATATAAGATGAGTTAGGATTTTCTAAGAGGGATCCCAACTTTGATAGAGAGAGAAAGGGGAGAAAGGGTGTATTTGGGGCTTAGGGTTTGAGAGCTTGATTTCCTTTGTAATCTCCTTTGATTGATAATGAAATTTCTTGCCATCTTTGCCCATGGATGTAGGCTATAAGCCTAACCACGTATATCGTTTTGTTTCTGTGTGCTTTGTGTTTCTTGTCTATTTTGTTTTTCTCTTTGATTTATGGGTTTAGTCACAACAAACTGGTATTAAAGCTATTTGGTTGTTTCAATCTTATATGGCGACAAAGTTTAACATAGAGAAATTGGATGGGAGGAATGATTTTAGCCTCTAACAGGTAAAAATGCGAGCCTTACTAGTTTAACAAGGGTTGATGAAAGTGTCAACGGGCAGAGATTCTCTACCTGAAACCAAGTCGAATGATGAAAAGGAATTGATGAAAATGGCACATGGTGCGATTCTATTATGCCTTAGCAATGAAATTCTGTGAGAAGTTATATAAGAGGAGACAACTGCTGGATTGTGGCCGAAGTTGGAAAGTCTGTACATGATTAAGTTTCTCACAAACTATTTGTATTTGAAGAAGTGGTTGTTTACTCTCCAAATGCATGAAGGTATGCCCATTAAAGACCATCTTGATGAATTTCATAAAATTATTTTAGATTTAAGAAATATTGATGTCAAAATAGATGATGATGACTAAGCTATAATTCTAATGTGTTCTTTACCACTTTCTTTTAAGAAATTTGTTGATACCATGATGTATGGGAGAGATACTCTCTCCATGGAAGATGTTAGGGCAGCCCTAAACTCTAAGGAGTTAAAGAAGAGGGTGTCTGAGGGTATTGATGATAGCTAAAGTGAGGGTTTGGCTATGAGAGGAAGAACACAGGAGAAGGGGTCTGATAACAGAGGTCAGTCTAGATCAAAATCTAAATCTAAAAAATTGAAATGTTTCCATTGCCACAAGATAGGGCATTTTAGAAAAGACTGTCTAGAGCGTAAAGGGAAAGGAAAGAAGAAAACCTCTAATTTAGGAAATGTTGTTGGTGTTACAGAGGACAATGGTGGTGATATTATATCAATTACTAATGGTAGCCTAGCTAGTAATTAGATTCTTGATTTGGGCTATACCTACCACATTGGTCCTAACAGCAAATGGTTTACCACTTATCAATCAATAAATGGTGGTAAGGTTCTGATGGGAAATAATGTAGCTTGTAAGGTAGTTGGGATAGGTTCAATTAGAATTAAGATGTATGATGATATTATGAGAATTTTGACTGATGTTAGGCATGCTCCAGAACTAAGAAAAAGCCTGATTTCCTTAGGTACGCTTGACTCCAATGGTTGTACTTATAAAGCTGAAGGTAGAGTTTTGAAGGTCTTGAGGAGTGCTCTTGTTGTGATGAAGGGACAAAGGAAGAATGACATTTATTTGTTGCAGGGTAGTACAGTTATAGGTTTAGCTACTGTATCTACTTCATACTCAAATTCGAACATCACCATGTTGTGGCATATGCGGTTGGGGCATATGAGTGAGAGGGGTATGACAGTGTTGAGAAAACAGAATTTTCTTAATGGTCAAAATACAGGAAAAATGGACTTTTGTAAGCACTGTGTTTTTGGGAAGCAGTGTAGGGCTACATTTAGTACGATTATTCCTAGAAC
>JAOXJP010062786.1:0-15595 GCA_025762735.1 Platanus orientalis | reverse complement strand
GAATTGTAGCACATTGGAGATGCCGGTCCGCGGGTTAAAGAATTCAAATGGAGGTGTGCATATTAAAACATAGTAGGGAGGGGTTAAAAATAGGTAAGGGTATAATTGAAAATTAGGAAGGTGTGCTTATAAATGGCTCTTACAAAAACTTGAGGTGCGAATATTTACTCAAAAAAAATGTGGGGGAGGGAAACTTATAAAATTGATCGGTGTGAGGAAAAGCTCCCTTTACTCGTTCAGTACATATCGAGACTCGAAGAGCTTCCCCCCTCGCTCCCTCTCTCCGGAGAAACCAAAAAAAAAAAAAAAAAAAAAAGGAGAAGATTTTGAAAGGTCATCTCTCTTTAAAATTTCAAATTTATGTGTTCATGAATCATGAGATCTCGGGTTGTGTCCGTATTTGGAATTTAGGGTTCTATAAGTGCTCTGTTCTAGTTAATCGAACAGTTTAGCTCCGGAAAAAAAAATCAGAACTGTCATTTCTTTGTTACACGTTTGATTATCACCACACAGTGTTTGTGTTAACAAATTCAGAATCTTCCGTTTGTTTCTTGATTGGAGCTTCTCGCGTTTTCTTCAAGTTCTCTGAGTGAGATAATTTCAGTGATTTAATATATATTTTTTTCGTTTTGATATTTTTTCTGTCTGCAATTGTTTGAGCAGGAATCATTTTTCAATTAGATGGCTTGCAGGCGCAGCATCTCCACCAGAGTAGCCCTCCTCAAGCAACGATTTCACCCGTCCTTTAGCTACATTCTTCACGATGATGATCGCGAACACAAGCCCTCTTCTGCAGATCAATCCCTACCTACACTTAGTTATTTTCTGCGACTTGGATCCTGCAATCGCAACTTCAATAGTGCAGCAACTGGTTTTGGTGCTCTGTTTCAAGAGAGAAGATGTTCGTCATTCTATCTTCCTCCAGGGCTTGGATCCTCTTTCTGTAGGCATATGTCAAGCGCAATTTCAGATGGGTCGGATAAGATCGAGTACGTGAGTGACATGGCGGAAGTTCTCACCGAGAAGAGCGCGGAAGTGGCAGCTACTCAGGCCCCCATTTTGAATGAAGTGGCTATTGCAGCTGCTGATTCTTTCTATCCTGTTGCGGCCTTGCAGTACTTAATTGATGGCATTCATTCTTTTACCGGCTTGAATTGGTAAGGAGTTGTCTTTATTTTTGCTTCCCATTTCATGTACACTTTTGTTTTGCTCTTATAGTTTTTATCTAAAAGCTTTTAAGCTCTGTTTTTGTTTAGTTGATTTAATTTCTGAAATTTAATGGAATGAAGGATTAGGGTATCAAATATGGACCAGTTTTATAGACTCAAGCTATGGCTATTACATATATAAATTTGGCGGCTAATTACAGTTTTTCACTGCTTAGTTTGAGCATTCGGCGGCAGTTGCACTTGACAAGATGCTATAGTCCACCTGTTATTGCCTCGTTTCCAGCAGACCCTTTGAGTTATTTGTTTATTAAGGATTGTTTTGGCATGTTTAAACTTTTTTTTGATAGATAGTTTGACTTTTTGGATCAGTGCTCCTCCAAACTTTGTAAAATTTAGGTTCTTACGCTCTATATAAGTTTATAATCCTCTATAAGAACGTAAGCAAAAATATTTATCTTCACCCTTTTCCCCGTCTGATTGGTAGCAAGAGAAACTTCTATGGGAAAAAAATGAATAGAATGAAATGTATAGAAAGTAAAACTAGAGAGGAAAAGAGAAAATCAAGATGAAAAAAAAAGAGAGATTACATTGAATCTCCACTCCACACATAACTCTTATTTTGGTTCTTAAGACACCTTGATTGACAAAGAAATCCATCTTGTAGTTCGCCCACCTTGGAACCAGAGAAGGCCTTCGATGATTCGGAGTCCCACAATGTTTGATAATACGAGATAACATCCAGGTGCGATGCCAAATCAATAACAATATTAGAATCTTCCTGAAAAAAAATTTCCCATGTTTTTTTTTTTTGGATCAATAACAACTTTATTAGAAGAGAAGAGGGGAAATAAAATACAACAACAAAAGCCCGAAGGCATCAACTGGAAAATCAGGAATATCAGTCATTACACTAGAAAAATAAAATATCATCAAGGCCCACCCCTCATTTAGCAATTTTATCTGCCAAGGAATTATGGACTCTCAGCACATTAGTGAGGGAGAACTGAAAGAGAACAATTTCCCAAATTTCATGAATGAAACGGTCATATTTCCAAACACCATTGCCCGAGTCTGAACCCCAACCAATTACTACCTTCGAATCACCTTTAACACAAACAAGGGATGCTCCAATCTTTTTAAGTTCACGAAGACCAAAAAGCAAACCAAGCACCTCCGCTTTAGCAGAGTCTCCATGACCAAGAGGATTGGCAATAACATGAAGAATATCCCCTTGATAATCCTGAATCACGTAACCAAAGCCACGTGGACCTGGTTTGCCCGGAGAGGACCCATCAAAATTCAATTTGAGGAAACCTGGAGGTGGAGGGATCCAAATAGGAAAAGAAACACCATGCACAACTTCAGCTTTGTTTGTGCAACATCCCCACGGACCCCAAAAACATGTAAATAATCCACCCCTCTATGCTCCACTCTTTGGCTTGAAGGATCCATGTTGCCAAACAAGAAGCCATTAAATTTTAGCGTAATATTCTTTTACCTGCATGTCCAATAAATGTTTGATTTTTTTACTTCTGAAAATTAAAATTTTTAATGTCATTCCTTTTAGAAAACTACCATGTCACATGGACTCTTTTAAGAGCTGGAGAAGACCATGCCGCTGTCCTTCACCATCTCATGATGTTGCTACAACTCACGCTTCTAAACACCTTTGACATAAGGGCCTGATGTGAAACATCACTTTAATTTTTTCTACAATGCTGATGTTGCTTAAAAGTGCATCTTAAAAACCTTCTGATTTTTCCCCTTCTAAATTACCTGCAATGTAGCTAGTACGGTAGACTTTCAGCGAATCAATCATGATATATATATATTTGAAAATGATTTCATTAATAGAGAAAAAAACAAAAAACAGAGGCAAACAACTCTATGTTCACCAGGGAGGTGAAACAAGGAGAAGCAAGGGGGGAAAAAGAAAAAGCAAGCAAAAGAGGACCCAAGATACACGACCACAAACAAAGAAACCAATGGAAAAACAAAATCAGTTCGGATCCCATTGAGAATTCCAATAGGAGCCATTGAAATTTGGGCTAACAAAAACCCATTCATGAAGGAGTCTGTGAACTCTCATACAAATACCCTTTTGAGAGCTTTCTGAATTATTAAAACTGCTACAATTCCATTCTTTCCAAATACGCCAATAGATAGGACCAATGAGAAAATTTTAGAGGGTTCTAAGGTCTCTATCCACACCTCACATCTGCCATTGGAAAATAAGTCTTTTAAAGTTTGTAGGGAAGGCCATGAAATGCCCAAATGAGGGAGGAAGAAATGCCAAACTTTACCTGTTTTCGCATAGTGGATGAAGAGATTATCAATTGATTTCTCATCATTGAGACACAAAGAGCATTGATTAGCCAAACTCTAACCTCTTCTCTTCAGATCATCCAGTGAAAGAATTTTGCTTATCTACTTTTGAGGGGAAGCCAAGGAACCATATTGTCTTGTGGGAAAAGGATTAGACAAAGAATCCTCTAACACGAAGTAAAAAGATTTGATAGAAGAAATACTCTTCTTAGTAGCGGTCCAAATCCACATCTTTTTTCCAAGCGTCAGATATCTTCGCATTCAAACATCCTAAAAGACGTAATAGATCCTCCATTTCCCAATCATTGAGATTTCTTCTTAATAAAGGGCACCAAGTTCCAACACCATTGATGAAGTCAAAATGGTAGACCACAAAACCACCCTTGTTATTAGCCAATAAAATTGAGGAAATGACTCCAATTGAGACACTTCGCTATGAATGAAAAGATGATATTGCATTTGTGAGTTAGTGATAGAAAATTTTGTTGTGCATATGAGAAGAATAGTATGAACGATACAAGGTGATGTAGGATATCAAGGAAAACAAGATTCCTACACTTAATCAATTAACACAAGCCAAAAGAATGATTCTTGATTTTAAAGAATACTGAAAATTTGCAAGAAGGTAATCAAGAACCCTAATCTTTAAAGAAATTAACTAGAATTCAAAGGAATTAATTCAAGAAAGATGGGATTATCAAATGGAAGCAAGAATTAAATAAAAATTGAAGAAAGGATGAAGGAATTAGAAGAATACCCAAATCTGTTCAAGAATTCAAAAAAAAAAAAATGGGTTTTCAATTTTGAAACCCTAAAAAAGTGGGGATACCAATGGACATGCAGCCGCCCCCCTTATTTAAGAGTAGTTTTTTTTGAGAAAGATAGGGAAATGTATTAAAAAGGTCCACTAGAGACCAAAAACAATAACATGGGAAATGCTAAGGGACAACAACAGGAATTACACAACATGAAAAATCCCCCTATCCCATTCGAACATCCATGACTAAAAAGGGACACAATCCCTAGAAGAGGAAATTGAGAGCCAATCGTGGATCTTAAAGAGTGTAGCATCCAACACCCTCCTAGATTGCCCCTGAGTGCCATCAAACAATCTTCTATTACGCTCTTCCCAAATTGACCACGAAAGAGCTGTCGGAATTAAACACCAGATTTGCCTGCCTAATCTGCTCCAATCATTGCTATGCTGAGAGGGCCAACACTCACACAATCCTTTGAAAGAACCAGGTTGGACCTAAGCCACACCAAATCGATCAAAGAAATAATTCCACAAATGGGATACCTTAGGGCAATAGAGGAAAAGGTGGCCTAAAGATTCACCTGCTGATATGCACAAACAACACCAATTGGTAATCCACTTCCCTTTGCGAATAAGATTGTCTATAGTTGGAGCCCGATTCCACTGTAATCTCCACAAAAGGAAAAACACTTTGAACTGAATCAAGGAGTTCCACACACAAATACCAGGACATCATGGATTTGAGGACAGAGCGCATCAAACATAGAAGAGACAGAGAACCCCCTATCCTTATCACATACCCAAATCAATTTGTCCTCCAGCTCCTGTGCACCAATTTGGTAATTCTCCAAAGTATCTAGCAACCTACCTATTTCTCCAATTTCCCAGTCATTTAAATTCCTTTTAGGCTTGAGATCCCAAGAGCAAAAAACTCTCGAGCGTATCAAGAAGTCTTTCACCGCCCCCTGTTTAGAGGTGGCCAAACCGTAACAAGATGGAAAAAAAGACTCGAGGGGCTCCCTAGAACACCATACATCATGCCAAAAGCGAACTTTGTTACCCTTGTTCACTTTAAACTTGACAAGCTCAAAAAATTCTTCCTCCACCGACATAATGCCCTTCTATACTCCACAACCCACAGGCCCAACCGGCATCCCGCTTGACCAACCAAGCCTATCTTCCCCATACTTAGCCGCAATCAATCGCTGCCAAACCGCATTTTTATTAGCCCCAAACCGCCATAACCACTTGGCAAGCAAAACTGTATTCATCTTCTTAAAAGAACGAATACCCAAACCCCCTTGGGACATCGGCCTGCAAATGTGATTCCAATCCACCCAGTGAATCTTATGCTTGTCATGCTTAGAGCCCCACAGGAAGTCACGCTGCAATCTTTCCATTGTCCTGACAATAGATGTAGGAGCATTGAATAGAGACAGGAAATAAATAGGCATGTTAGCAAGTACGCTCTTTAACAGAACTAACTTTCCACCAAACGATAGATAATTCCCTTTCCAACTTACCAGTCTGCTACCCAACTTTTCAATCATCGGATTTCAGATCGAGGAGGAAGTTGACTTGGCACCCAGAGGCAGACCAAGGTAAGAAGTGAGGGAAATCACCTCACATCCAAAGACATCAGCCATTGTCTCAATCCCAGCCATAGCTCCAACCAGACTAATTGCCGATTTACTCCAGTTAACTTTCAACCTCGTTGTAGCGTCCACAATCAAAAGGATGCATCTTAGATTCTTGAGGTATTCCAAGTCCGCTTTGAGCAAGAACAATGAGTCATCCACATACTGAATGAAAGTGATAGACCAGCTTCTAACACTAGTTGAAAAACCTTAAAATAATCCAACAGCTTTAGCCTTCACAACAAGTCTCCCCATATGTTTCTTTTTTTTTAAATAAAAAAAGAATGGTCTAGGGGTGTACGGTTGGTATGGGATAGGTTTAGGGTTCAAGAATGATGGGTTTTCAAGAAAACCTATAATCTAAGGTTAAAAATTGAAGATTTTTGTATTGATCAGTGTGTTAGGTTATGGGAATGTTGAACCTACGAGGAATTAGGTTTTATGGGAAGATGATAGAGTAATTAGAAAAAGAAGGTTTGCTGGAAAATTTTTGTAGCACAAAAAAGTGTTAAAAGAATGTGAAGTATATAGGGAAAAGGATGGAAAAAGTGATGGGTGATGGGTAAGAACAAAGAGTGAAAGAAGAAGATAGAAGAAGGATATTTTGCAGAAAAATTTAAAGAAGAAATAAGAAGAAAGTGAAGAGAAGAAAGAAAAGATTAGAGAATAGAAGAGGAGAAGAAAGATTAAGAAGATGATGAAAACTCACCTCAACCGCGAGAGTTAGAGAGGGATAACCAGCCAACTGTGGGCTTCAAAGCAACTTCAATTCATTAATTCTTCAACTAAGTCATACAAGAGGCCTTTAAGGCTTACTTTTACATATATATATATATATATATATATACATATATATAAATTGAATATTGACCAAAATACCCCTTGTACTGACAGCCTAAAAAAACCCATAAAAATTCTAAAAAAAATTGAAAATTCTGAAAACACTTCTAATAAATCCTAGACTCCATACCTACTTTCTAATTTGGTTCTAATGACCTTATTACATCCAAAACTACTAATTAAAGCATCTAAAAAAAAGTATAACCGAAAATTGAGACACTAATGAGTTGGGTAGCAAGTAGGCTTCTTCATAAGTCCTTTATGCTTTAGCTTCGGCTTTCAAAGAGGGTAGGTCCTCTCTGACCATTGCATTGCCACCTCATCACAAGGGTTAATGTACAGAAAAACAATCATTCTTTTTTAACTTTAAAAAATGAGAGATGTATTGCTTATCATGTTCTTCCTTTGAACCATAGCTCTAGCAAGATCATCTACTATATCATTAGCTTCCTTATTTGAAAACTGAAACAAGGTGTTTAAGTTGCGTTATATGGGAAAAAACCTCTCTTGATATTGAATTACTTGATAGAATTAAAGAATCTAGAAATTTGGACAACATCGAGAGGGTGGAAAGTTGTAAGCTGAAAAAGGACTTTGAAACAGTTCTAAAAAATGAAGAAATTTGTTAGACTGATGATGCCGAAACCACAAGTGTCCCAACAACGGTCAGATGGTTGCACGGTGGGACAGTGTCTCTGGCGGAATGATCCCTACAAATTAAAGCCAAAGAGCAAAAGAACTGTGATACCGGTGAGGTGCTGGCTTCAAGCTTTTCGACAATTAAGTCAGATAAGGATGACTGTAGAATGCGAAAATCTTACTAAGGTTCTTTTTTTCATACCTGTTAAGCGGAACGTCCCCCTTATTTATAGGCTCGAGTAGGGGCATATCAGGCAAGATTCCGCTTGGATCTTCCTACGTTTATTCTGGTGCAGATCTGATATTTCCGTTTTTAGTTGGTTAATGTAGTGATTTTCTCTAATTTTCTCTTCCCAATCTGTTAGACCAACTGTAGAGAATATTCTTTTGGTAAAAGCTTCTAGATTGTTCTTATCTCTAAATATAGGAGGTGAGATTTCTACTTTCTCTACCCAGTCAAGATTCTCTGTGATCATTGGGGCCAGATAGCTAGTGATAAGGTTGCTTCCCTTTCTTGGTGCCTGGATACTCGGGTTCCAGGTTATGCCCTGTGAGTTGTCCTGGGGACTTTGAGGTGTCGGGCATTAGGAAAGGGGTGATGGCCCAACAGCCTCTATAAATCTCGACGTAAAAAAATCATCAAATAGTAGAACCTTTCTTAAATGGCCTCACTATCCTTCGGGTTCCTATCACGAGGTCTCGGCAGGTTTCCTTAATAAGGACCCCCCGGGTTAGTTTTTTCAGGGTCGGAGTTTTCTGGGTTATGAGGTCTCGGTATTTTTTCTATCAGCTGCCCCCTTCATTCTTGAGTCATGGGTGAATCGTTTTTGACTGTTATTTTTCATTTCGGTGGCTATTTTTTGCATTTTCATTTTTTTTTGTTGGATAAATTGCTTTTTCATTTATTGAGGGGGCATTAATTGAGGGTTGACGTTTTGATGGCTTTTCATTTAATGCGCTATGGCAGCTGAGGGGACGTGCTTGTGCCGTTCATGTATCATGTCGAGCGTCGCGTCTTACGCGTATCCTGATACCATCGGACGGATGGGTTTATGCCTCACATTTATTTTGAGATTTGAGCATCGCTTCGTTTCCCAGGGTAATCATAACGCTTTTGATATCCTCCGGATGGACGACGCGTGTAGGGTCGAGGATTAAGGGTTATTTCTGTCTATAAATATATCCCCCGAAGGTCATTTTTGTTTTCTTTATCATTTTGAACATACTTCGTTGCTCCACACCTTCTCCTTGGGTGATTTCCAGCTAGACACTTGTACTCTGGCATCCTCTTCCAGTCTAGAACTCCGACATGCTTTTTCGCTCCTTAGTCTACTTCATCCAACTTCCAGGTATTTCTAGTTTGTCTTGTGATCGTAGATCTTTAGTCCATTTTGCTTTATCTCTCTATTTGGGTCTTTTTCCTATTTTCTCTTCTCCAGTAGTCATCGTTTGTTCTTCTGGAGTATTTTTTCTATTCGTAGAAGTCTTTTTGTTCAATGGTGTCTGGGGATAGTGTTGATCGGCTGGTCGACGATGCCGATGACCTGACGGAGGTCTGACAAACTTCCCCCGACTAGGCCGCCAGGCCAGCTCTTCTCAATGACCTAAGAGCAACAAGGGAGATTGTTTCCGAGCAAGAGTTTGCTATTGCCGGTTATACGTCCGAGTTGGGGCAGCAGACCCTGACCCAACATCTAACGTCTTTCCTTATCCCTGAGGGGGCTGTCCTCACTGTCCCGAGAATCTCTTGGCCTTTGAGACCCCTGCCAGCAGCTTAACGCTGTAGGAGCAGGCTCTTCTAGTGGGTCTGCATTTTTCGGCCTCTATTTCCTTAGGGACCTACTACTTTGTCTTGGTTTGGCGCCAGGACAGCTGATGCCCAACGCCTGGAGGATTGCCATTGGGTGTATGGTTCTATGGGAGTTGACATTTGAGGGGAAGACCCACCTTATCCTCAATGAATTCCTCCACTGCTGCTGTCCTGAAGAGCAGGAGTCGGGGTGGTGGTTTTTTGTTAGTCGGGACCCAACAACTACTTTGATGATCAGCCTCCCGAGTTCCAACAATGGATGGAAGAGTTGTTACTTCTTCATTTCTGGTGATGGTTGGGAGTTCCCCCTGGGGTACTCCCCTCGTGAGGTTTAACAGGGGTTGGGCGTCGGACTCTACCTCTATAGGTGAGTCTTGTTTTTGTGTCATTTCATTATTTTTTCTCTAATTTTTCATTTTTTATTTGTATCTTTCGTTCCTTATGTCAGTCTTGGACGGTGGCGAGCTTTCCCCCAAGGAGGGTCTCCTCCGGGAAGTTATGAGCTACCCAGTTCACGCCTACCCTAATCTCGTCACCCCTAGGCACTCGTTCAAGTTCGGTTTTGACCTCTACCCACGTAGTTTTTGTGTTTTTTGTTTGTTTGTTATTTTTTAAATTTCTTTCTCCCTTGTTATTTTATTTTATTGTTTTCTAACCTCGAGTTGCCTATGTTTTGCAGCAATGAGGCCCGACAAGAGATTCCTAGTGCATGCCAGATAGGCCAAGGCTTCAGGTCAGGGGGAGTCGGTCTCCCTGAAGAAGAGGAAGATGACCCTAGTTCGAGGGGGCCCTCCCAATTTGAAGCTCGGGCTCTCGGGACTGACGTTGTTCAAGCTTGAGTTCTCAAGGTGATCCCAGCCTCTGTTCCTGACACCTCTATCCCCGTCGTGGATCTAGAGGGCCTGGCTACTGGGTCTCCACCCCGTCTTGCTGTTGGGGACGACATGGTGGCTCCACCTGAGGCCGTGGTTGTAACGGCCGCATCCATTGTGACTTCCTCTCCCCGGGTGGCCGCGACCCTCGAGGCGGCCATTGCTAGGTCATCTTCTTTGTTTGCCTAGGACAAGGGCCAATCCTTGGCAGGACCCTCATCTTGGCTATCTAAGCCGGGTTTCAGGGTAGACTATCTCCTTAAGGGCATCCCTCCTGGCGACCTCGAGACCCTGAAGGCCCTCTCTCCCTCTGCCTTGCATCGTGAGATGTTTTTCTACTTTGCTGGTAAAGATTTTCTATTTATTTATTTATTATTGTTTTTCTTCCTTTTTTATAATATATTTCTACTCTTTACTGACTTGTTGGCGGCCTTGCAGACCACAGCCTTAATGGCGGCCTCTATTTAGAGGTTTAGGACCAGCGAGAAGGTCTGAGGTGAACTTCAGGGTCGGCTCGCTAAAGCCACCCATGAACTCGATGCCGTTTGTGATAGCGCCGAGGTAGAAATCAAAGGCTTACAGGAGAAGCTCTAGTGGGTGGAGGGGACCAACGCAAACTTGACTGCCGGGTTACTGAGGACGAGACCCGAATCGGTGAGCTGACCAAGCATTTGCGGCCTGCTGAGCAAGAGATTGCCTGGGTCAGGTCTGAGCTTGGGTCTGAGAGAAACCGTCGCCTCGAGGTTGAGGGGTCATTCGCAGCGTCCTTGGAATAGACGGTGGAGAAGAAGGTGGCCAAGGTTCTCGCCCTTACTCAGGTCCAGGTGGAGGAAGAAAAAGATCGGGCCGTCGATGTTGCAGTTGTAGAGTACAAAGCGTTCGAGGCCTTTCAGGTCGTGAAGGCTGGGTGCTACCTTGACAGCTTTGAGGACTTCAGGAAGTAAGCTGCTCAGACCTTTCCGGAGTTGGACTTCATGACTTTCGACCCGGAGGACGAAGAAGAAGAAGAAGGGAGAGAAAAAGAAGAAAAAGGGGCTGAGGGTACTGGGACTGTGCCCTGGGAGATGCCAGGGTGGACAACCCAAGGGCTGGCAACCCTGTGGCATAAGATGTATTTTTATTTTTGTACTTCTCTTTTTTTTTTGATGTACAATCAACTTTCAATTAATGAAATTTCTTTTTTGCCCCCGTCTTATGTGTTTCTATGTTCCAGCTTCTTTTTGTCTTCTGTAAAAATTTTCTTAGTGTGGGTACTTCTCGGGGTAAGAAATTCTCTACGTGTGGGTGCATCTTGGGGTAAGAAATTCTCTAAGTATGTAGAAATAGGCAACAATGAAATTTTCCAAGTGTGGGTGCACTTTGTGGAAAAATCCTTAGGTACCCTCCCCAAAAATTTTCTAGGTAACAATAAAATTTTTCTAAGTATGTGGGGGTAGACCATCCTTAAAGAATCTTATGAGTTGGTTGACTCATGACCCGGGCGAATTAAGGGTCTCTAGTGGCACCACCAAAACTTGAGTTATTGCCCTATATGGGGCTTTTCTTTAGCGATTTCCCCTGGTACTTTTATGCATCCGTTCTCATCCGATACGTAAGAGGTCAGAGTTGTATTTGATGCTGAGGGGTTGACCTTAGTTTCCTTGATATCGATATGCACGTCCTGATACCCATTGAGGCCTTAGCTTTATCCGTTGAAGTCTTTGACAGCCCCATTCTCGGGAATCCCCAAGACTTTGATAGATGTCCTGTCTTCCGGACTCCCCCTAGGGGATGGGTCAGTCTTGTGACCTAGGGTTAGTCTTGTGACCTGGGGTTAGTCTTGTAACTTGGGCCTGAACTCTCCCCCTGGGGACGGATCAGTCTTATGACCTGGGCTCGAGGGCCTGAACTCTCCCTTAACGGACGGGTCAGTTTTATGACCTGGGTCCGATCGCCCGACGACCTAAACTCACCCCTAAGGGACGGGTCAGTTTTGTGACCTGGGCCTGAGGGCTTGACCTTTCTCACTGTTGACGAATAAGGAAATACCTTTAATGTAAGATAAGGAATCACATCAACTTTATTGATAATATTTTATTTGATGTTCGACATTCCATGGTCGAGGTAGTGGCTCTCCTTGCAATGTCTCGAGATGGTATGACCCGGGTTTATAAAAACTTGCTACCTTGTAGGGTCTTTCCCAACTTGACCTCAATTTCCCTTCTGCTGGGTCTTGAGTTGCTAGGTTGACCTTCCTAAGGACTAAATCCCCTACTGCGAATCTTCTCGGCTTTACCTGCAAGTTATAGTATTTAGCCATTCTGTGTTTGTAGGTAGCTGTTTGGAGTGCGGCATCATCTTTCTTTTCTTCCAGCATATCTAGGTTGTTTCTAAGGTGTTCCTCGTTCCTCTCCGGGTTGAGATTCGCTGTTCAATAGGTGGTTAGCTCGATCTTTACCAGGATCACTGTCTCGGTTTTGAATGCCAAGAGGAATGGTGTTTCCCCGATGGAGGTTCTCACTGTAGTTTGGTAGGCCCACAGGATGCTAGGTAGCTCCTTGGGCCAGATGCCCTTTGAGTCCTTAAGCCTCTTTTTAATGACGTTCAGTAGAGTCTGGTTGGTGACTTCCACCTGACTGTTAGCTTGAGGGTGTGTCGGGGAAGAAAAGGGATTTCTAATTTTGAGTTTTAAACAAAATTCTTGGAACCGTGTGTTGTTGAACTGCTTACCGTTGTTGGTGATAAGTACCCTGGGTATCCCGAATTGGCACACGATTGACTTCCATGTAAAATCCCAGATATTCTTCTCGGTGATCATGGCCAGGGGCTTGGCCTCCACCTATTTTGTGAAGTAGTTGATGACAACTATTAATAACTTCATTTGCCTCTTTCCTCGAGGGAGAGGTCCAATAGTGTCGATTCTCCATTGGGCAAAAGGCCATGGACCAACTATCGGGACTAGCTCTTCAGTAGGCTTTCTTGGGATGTTGACAAATCTTTGACATTATTGCACTTTTGGATGAATGTGCTTGCGTCTTTTTACATCAAGGGCCAATAGTACCCTGTTCTGATTACCTTGCTGGCTAATGCCCTGCCCCTCGAGTGATTCCCACATACTTATGTATTTCTTGGAGTACATAGTCGACTTCCTGACTGGATAAGCACCTGAGCAGGGGGAGGGCAAAGTTTCTTTTATAGAAGGTGTCGTTGAGGAGGAGATACCGACTCGCCCTCACTTTCACTTTCCTTGCTTCGTCCCTGTTCTCGGGCAACCCTCTGTCCTTCAAGTATTTTATGATTTGGCTAGCCCATTGGGGCTCGGGGCTTACCATATTGACCTCTTTGCCTTCCTCTGTCTCAATGCTTGGCTTGGTTAGGTATTCCATGAAGATCCCGAGGTCAAGGTTTTCCACGGTTGACGACGCGAGGCTTGCCAACTTATCGGCTTTCTCGTTTTGTCCCCGAGGGACTTGCTACATGCTAAACTACTCGAACTAGGATTTTTCTTTTGCTGCCAATGCCTGATACTGTTTCATCCGTTTATCTCTTGCCTCGTATTCTCCTGATACTTGCTCTACTACTAGCTGGGAATCATTGCTGACTTTCACCTGCCTAGCTCCGAGGGCACGAGCCAGTCGTAGTCCAGTGAGTAAGGCCTCTTACTCCGCCTCGTTATTGGTCGCCTTGAACTCGAATCTAACGGCGTATTCAAACTCAGTCCCTTCTGGAGTAACCAAGACAATTCCCCTGCCGGTAAACTTGCTGGTGAAGCCATCAACATTGAGCATCCATGTTGTTTCGGTCACCTTTGTTTCTCCGAGTTGATCTTCCTACGTACAGGCCTCATCTTTCGGTGAGTGAGTATACTCGGCGATAAAATCGGCGACGACTTGACCCTTGATAGCCCCCCGGGGATGATACTCAATATTAAATTTTCTTAGTTCAACCGACCATTTAACCAGCCTCCCAGAGGTCTCGGGCTTGTGCAGTATGACCCTCAGTGGCTGATCGGTGAGTACTCGGATTGTGTGCGCTTGAAAGTAAGGTCTTAGTTGCCTGGCCGTGACTACTAGGGTGAATGCCATTTTCTTAGCTCTCGGGTATCTTTCCTCAGCTCCGCTGAACGTCCGACTGGTGTAGTACACATGCATCTGCACCCTGTTTTCTTCTATGATTAACATCGAGCTGATAGCTGTCTCTGATACCGATAGATATACGTAGTGTACCTCGCCCTGCTTCGGTTGGTTGATTAATGGCAAGCATCCAAGATGAACTTTAAGTTCTTAGAAGGCTTTGCCGTATTTATCAGTCTAGTCAAATGCCTTCTTCAGCAGACGGAAGAAGGGGAAGCATTTGCTAGTAGCCCGGGATATAAACCTGTTCAACGCCGCAACCCTTTCTGTTAGTCGCTGTACCTCATTGGTGTTCCTCGGTGGTTGCATATTGATTATGGCTCTGACCTTCTCGCGGTTTGCCTCTATTCCTCGTTGCGAGACCATAAATCCGAGGAATTTCCTGATAGACACTCCGAATGCACATTTTCTCGGGTTGAGCTTTATTTTGTGTCTCCTCAGTGTTTGGAATGTTTCACTCAGGTTAGCTAGCTGTTGTTCGGTCAGGAGGCTCTTCACCAACACGTCCACGTACACTTCGACGTTCCTTCAGATATGATATTTGAACATCTCGTTGACGAACCTTCGGTATGTAGCCCTCACATTCTTTAGGCCGAAGGGCATAATCTGGTAGCAGTAAAACCCTTGATCAGTGATGAAGACTATTTTTTCCTTGTTAGGTTCGTACATCTTTATTTGATTGTGTCCCGAGAAAACGTCTATAAAATTGAAGGTTTGATGGCCGACCGTCGAATCTACCAAGGTGTCGATCATCGGGAGAGGAAAACTGTCCTTAGGGCATGCTTTGTTGATATTGGTGAAGTCGATACACATCTTCCATTTTCCGTTATGCTTTCGTACCATTATAATGTTTGCCAATCAATTGGGGTATTGGACCTCCCTTATGAATCGGGCTTTGAGCAGCTTTTCTACTTCTTTTGCGATGACCTGGTTCCTCTTCGGGGCGAAGTTTCTTTTCTTCTGCTTGACAGGTTTTGCAGTTGGACTTCCATTGAGCCGATGTACTTAGGGATGGGCATGGGCCAGGCTCGGGTCGGAGTTTTGACCCGTAAATTTTTAATAAACTTAGGCCCGGGCCCGGCCCTAATTAATTGATCGGGCCTCGGGCCGACCTATGAATTTAAAAAAAAATTAATGTTAGAGATGTAGGTTTGAACTCTAGACCTATCAAAGGTTCAAAATTTCGATTTTGATGGATTTTTCGTCATGAAGATTAATAGAAATTTCACTAGAATGTTTTGAAATATTATAAAATTTATGAAAATTTCAATGTGAACTATTATGAAAATTTCAATCCATGTTGAGCATGATTACACACTCTAGACCAAATAACTATATAAAGCATTTAAGTCATGTGCAAATAAATTAAAATAATATACAAATGGTTACTAGTCATTTTTTTAGACAAATGACTATCAAACATGTCATAATTCA
>JAOXJP010062775.1:0-15595 GCA_025762735.1 Platanus orientalis | reverse complement strand
TTTTAAAGTGTTGTTATCCTCTTTTGAAATAAAATAAATATTTTTTAAGAGAGAGAGTGCCTCATTTTTCTACATCTACCTCCCATGATATAATGACCTATACTCTCTCTCTTAGAACACGAACACGCTATCATGCTCTCTATATGCTTAATTCGGACATCCTTTATGATGCCTAAGGAACACTACAAATTTTGAATTTGGAATTAGAGTAATTGAAAAAACCAGTATATAAAATGATGGATGGACATTTATTTATAGACTTGCTCATGTCTGTTCGAAACAAGCATAGGGACACAACCTTTGGTATTCGAATAGACACGAATGCAGAAAGTTGCAATTTAATAGCCACCTACACATTTGTACGAAAAGGACATGTGTGAAAGGAGATAATTTAAGAGAGACCTACATGTCCGTACAGTATGGACATGTGTCAATAGGTGTGATTTAATTGCCACTTGTTTGTCTATTCAGTCCAATAGTCTCCAAGGGCATAACTATAAAATCGTACGAATAGACAAACCCCTCAAGGGTAAAACTGTAAAACCTGTTCGTAGAGACATGTCCCCCACAAGTGTAACCGATTATGAGAGAACACAAAAAGAAAAATATTAATAAAAATTATATTTATTTAATTTTCTTATTGACCCAACCCAACCCCACCAGGCTTAGTTTGGTGTGCACGTGTGTGTTTAAATATAGACCCAGCCCATGTTGGCTAGGCCCTCCCCCATCCACAAAACAGTGGTGCCCCTTAGGGCCCAAATTTATTTTCAACATTAGTGTATATGAACACACAAAGTTTTATGGTCTAATCCATGTGGAACTATTTAAATTTCACACACTTTTACCAGTTTTACCAGTGATCAACTAGGCACTTTTAGAGACAATTTCTCATTCACCTATTAACGGTTTTGAGCATCCAACTATACAATGATGTGCTCCTCATTGAGGTGAGCATGAACCCATGTGGACTTGCCTCAAACAACTTGTGGGTCCCACTTTTATTTTGGCTCAAACATGCTCACCCACTCAGATTTTCAATATAGGCATACAAAATCTGGGTGTTTCAAAACCGTTTTCCAACACAAGTCTGGCCTGATTTAAAAATATATTTTTTTAACATAGTAGATCCTCCTATGGCACAATACAAAGGAATAGGAATTAGGGCCATCAATGAGCCGAGTAAGCTCGGCCCATTAAGAGCTGAGCTTGAGCCTAAGCCTGAGCCTTTTTTTTAAGCTTGATGAGCTAAGCTTGATCTTTGATTTAAGCACGTTTATTAAGTGAGACTGAGCCAAGCTTCTGTAAGTTTAGCTCGCTAAAAGCTAAACTTATATACATACATATATATATATATATATATAAAGGGAGCAAATCTTCTACTCACAAAAATTGTCCACTCTCATTCTCCCATAAACAAAGGTTGGGGTGTGTAAATGTAGCAATTGTAAATTCCATGAGTAAAAAAATACATGGGATGATAGAGTAGGACATGGCATGTCTAAATTTGGTCATGTTAGAGTCTAGGAGGTCTTTGGGTCTCATATGCATGAAGATCAACTCCAAAAGACTAAGAAGATTCTAAGGAAGTAAGCTAGGAACATGCAAAGTTTATCCTGAAGAGTTCATGCCTCATCCATACTAGTCCGGCACTCAAAAAGGTAAAAAGGGTAATTTGTGGTGATTGTGCACCCTTAGAGTTCCTAGCATGCCTCAAAGAGACATTGAAAATTGCCCAAAAATCATATTGTAGAAAATAGGGCAGGCAAAGCGCTCCACTTAGAGTCAGGAGCATTCTGCTATAGGGGAGCGCTCCACCTATGCTCAGGTCTACTCAAAAAATGGAAGACCCCCCCTCCCACTAAAGCCCTTCACTTGACGCCAGAGTTCTCTAGTGGGAGCGCTCTGACACCGCTAGAGCACTCCAATCTGGGTAGTAAATGAAAAGAAAATTAAATTGAACGCACATAATTTTTTGGCCATTTGTAGAGATTCCCATCCAAGGGTTGTGAAGACCACGACCCAGATAAAAGAGCTAAGAAGCTCTAAAAAACCTAAGGGTTCTAAGAGATTAAAATAGGTTTTGGGTTATTGTTTTGAGTTCTCCAAATCTCCTACACTCTCTACACTCTCTCCAAGCTTTTAAGCCTTCAATAGAAGATAAGAGAGGTTGTTCTTGTTTCCTCCTTGAGCTAAAGCAAGGTCACATTGCTAGAGGAAAGAGGTAGAAGTCCAAAGAAGGTTGTTCCTCCGCTCCAAAGCCACATATACACCCCTAAGCTCCATTCCTCAAGCTTAAGGAAAATGAATCTCTACATCTCTTGGAGTTTGCATATATTTTTGTGGTAGGCTTAGGTTATTGATTATCTTGGCCACCATATCATATTTGGGTCGTTAGAAAATTCTTTCAAATGAGGAAACCCTAGATAAAGTTTCACTTATATTTACCTTCGTAGAGGCTTAATATCTTGTAAGTAAAAGAAAAACCAACCTTTAAAGAGGTATTATTTCCTTTGAATATGTGTGATTATACTTGAGACCATTTCCTTCCACCAAAGATACCAAAAGGAACACCACACTCGTTAGAGACACCGGGTATTAGTTAGTTTACTATATAAGTAGTAGGTTTTATAATTTTAACATTTATTATACTCATATCAATCTTAATAAAATTATTGCAGCTCAGTGGTGAGCTTGATAGTGGATGTAGGCCATTATACCAAACCACTATAAATCTTGTGCATTATGTGAATGTTTGTGGTTTATTTCATTTAATTAGAATTTACTTTACATGATCGACCATTGCAACCATTAGAAAAATTCCACATGCAATACATTTGAGCACTTCCATATTCAAGCATAAAATCAGTTAACTACAAAACCCAATTGGCCAAAAGCACCAAGATAAATTCAATTAACAAGCTTAAGAAAATTGTATTTAGGTAATTACAAATAAATTTAAATAAATCTTATTCACCTCCCTCTAGGATTATCACATGTAGAATTTCAATTGGTATCAGAGCAAGGTTATTCATATAGGGCTTAACAACCCGAGTTAAATCTATAAAAAACTTTTAGAAAGAATACTAGAAAAACTTTAGATGGCCAAGGAAGAAAGTAACATGTCAATAAACACACCTCCATTCTTTAATGGAAGTGATTATGGCTATTAGAATTTTCATATGGATATTTTCCTAAATGCCTTTGACCATAAGGTTTGGAGTTCAGTGTTAGATGGCCATGCAACTTCCGACAAACCTTGTAGTAAGTGGACCACTACTGAGGGAGATGCCCACAAGTTCAATTATAAGTCTTTAAATGCTATTGCTAGTGGACTTGTTCCCAATGAATTTAGGAAGATTTACCACCTAAAAATGGCTAAAGAGGCTTGGACCCTTCTATTTGTCACTCACGAGGGAACAAATGATGTAAAAATGTCCAAACTACAAATGTACACTTAACAATTTGAAGCATTAAGGATGGAAGAAGATGAGAAAATTTTCTAATTTCATACTAAGCATTCCAACTTAGTAAATGCTATAAGAAGCCTAGATGAGGACATTCTGGAACCTAAGGTAGTTAGAAAAGTGCTTAGGTCCATACCTAAAAGATTTAGACCTAAGGTAACTGTTATTGAAGGAAGCAAGGATATCAAAACTCTCAAATTAGAAGAACTAATAGGTTCTCTACAAACATTTGAAGCCTCTATCAAAGTTACCACCAAGAAAAATCGAATTTCCCTCAAGGTGGAAGAACCATCAGAATCCACTAACAAATCTGATGATGAATTAGCCTTAATGACTAAAAGGTTCAAAAAGTTCTTAAGGAGAAATACTAGAGATTACTCCTAGAACAAACAAGTTGGAAAATCATTTCCCAACTTTAGAAGGATTTCTCTAGAGAACTACCTATTTGCTATAAATGCAAAGGGAAATGTCATATTGCCAAAGATTGTGGCAATAAGAAATACAAGTACAAGTCTAAATGAAAGGTCATGGCTACAACTTGGGAGGATGACTCCGATTTGTCGGAAGATGAATCCCAAAGTACACCCCCATAAGTTCACTTGTGGATACAAGTGGCTTAAATAGTGAAGGAGAAGGATATGATGAAGAAGAGGAAGAGGATGATGACGTTGACTTAGAAAATAAGAATAAGTAACTAAAGAGAGAAATCAAAGAATTGACACTAAGATCTAACTTCTTTAAAGAAATTATTTACAATCTTCAACAAGACTCTCCTAAGGAAAGTGTAAAGAAAAACAAATTGAACTTTGTAAAGAAATCTTTTTGATCCAAAAAGCTAAGGATGAATAAGCTAAAAAATAGTTGAATTAGAAAAGAAACTCAGTGAAGCTAAAACATTCCTATATCTAGAAAAAGATAATAGGAAAAATGAAAAGAAGAAGCTTCATGAGGATAATATGAAAATTATCAACAAAATTCTAGAGTTAAAAGACAAACTCAAGACTCTAGAAAATGGAAGGAAAGAGACAAGCATTAATGACTCTCAAATACTTGAATTAAAAAATCAAGTTAACACTCTAAATGAGAGGAACAAAGGGTTGATTATGACTTGTGCTTAACTATTAGAAAATCCTTAGATTACCTCAAACAAATCAAAGAACTTGAGGAAGACAAGAGAAAGTCCATTTTCATGTTTGCTCAATGAAATGACCTATTTGAGAATATGCTCACTATAGGAAAGGATCATGGAGATATGAGAGGACTTGGATTTAATTCTGAAGTCAATACCTCTTCCTCCACTTAAAGGCCTAATAATGCTTTTATAAGAGCCAAGGGCAAGGCTCAATCTCCTCCACAAACCTCTTTCAAAGGCAATGAGAAAGTGGATTCTCAAAGACATTCTCAAAAGTCTAAAAACGTTTAGAGGAACCAAAGTACCTCATTCAAGGGAAAGGCTCCCTTGAGTAAAGGTAGAGCTTGGGAAAGACCAAAACAATCCTAACCTCGATCATGTGCTCAAATAGCTAGGAATATATCTCAAGCCAACCAAACATCATCCTTTAAAGGATTCCAAGGAAATGCCTCTACTTCTAGAAATGCCAATGGGCAACCTATAAGAACCCAACAATGTTCTTATGCTCTATATTCTAGGAGAAGAAAATTCTAACCCTATGTACCTAGAAGACCACAAATCTCTTGCTACTATTGTGGATTAGAAGGGCATATAAAAGTTGATTATAGAAAGATGAATAGTTACTAAAAATACCAAAGATATCAAACTTCAAGAAAAACACAAAATGGGAAAAATTGTCAACAATAGGAATTATTTTCAAAGTATTGAAAAAAAAAAAAAAACCTCCAAAGGAAAAAAGAAAATGGCCAGCAACAAAATGAAATAAAACAAAATTTAAAACAATTTAAGTTAAAAAGGTTTGGGTTAAAAAGGATGAACTAAAATGTTTAGTCACACATATGGTTCTAAGAGTCGGGAGTACATCGTGGTACCTTGATAGTAGGTGCTCTACACATATGACTAGGGATAGGTCATTGTTTGTAAAACTTGAGGAAGTTCAAGATGGAACTATCACCTTTGATGATGAAAACATTGTTAAGATAATTGACAAGGAAACCATAGAGGTCCCTGGTATTCCTACACACCGATGTCCTTTTTATGCAAGGATTAAAGCATAATTTAATTAGTCTTAGCCAAATATGTGATAAAGGCTATGTTGTGCATTTTGTAAAGGATGGGTGTAAAATCAAAGACAAGGAAGGGAAAAAAATTATTGTTAAAGGATTGAGAACAATGGATAATTGCTATATTATAGGACTTAACAAACAAGAGTTGTGAGCTTGTCTCATGTCTCAAAAGGATGAGACTAATCTTTGGCATTATAGGTTAGGTCACATCAACTTTAGAGATCTAACTAGCCTAAGTTAAAAGAAGATAGTCAAAGACTTGCCTATATTAAGCAAAATTGACAACCCAACATGCAAAGGTTGTTAAATGGGAAAACAAACTAGAGTCCCTCATAAGAAAACAAATCAAATAGGGACTACTAAGCCTCTATAACTTCACCATATGGACTTAGTCAGTCTTACAAAAATGGAGAGTGTAGGAGGTAAGAAATATTTCATGGTGGTGGTTGATTTCTCATGTTTCACTTAGGTAGCATTCCTAATAGAGAAATCTAAGGCCTTTAACGAATTTCTAAACATCTGTAAAAGAATTCAAGTTGAATAGGACATCACCATTAAGCATATTAGAAGTGACCATGGAAGGAAATTTAATAATCACAAATTCTCAGATTGGTGTGATGAGATGGGTGTAAAGTATAAGGTTTCAACCCCAAAAAATCCACAACAAAATAGAGTGGCTAAAAGAAAGAATATGTCTTTGTTTGACATGGCTAGCTCCATTCTCTCAAGCAAAGATTTAGCCAAAATATTTTGGGTTGACAAAGTAAACACCACATGCTATATCTTGAACCGCGTTTTCCATAGATCTGGTACTGACAAAACAGCCTATGAAATCTGGAAGGTAAGAAACCAACTGTTAAATACTTTAAAGTATTTGCCAGCACATACTACATCCTTGAGGACAAAGAACATCTAGTGAAGTTTGACAAGACAAGCGATGAAGCTATCTTCCTAGGGTACTCTACAAGAAGTAAATCTTATTGAGTGTTCAACAAAATGACTCTTACAATGGAAGAGTCAATCAATGTAGCAATTGATGACTTTGAGAGTACACCAACACAAGTTGAAATACTTGTTGTATTCTTAGACAATGAGCTAGAGACTTCATCTGACAAAGAGATTGAAGAATCTCAAAAGGAACAAGAAGAACTCTCATCACAACAAAACTCTAAAGATGAAGAAACTTAACATCATCCTAAGGAGAAAAGGATCACAAAAGGACTTTCACCAATTGACATCTTAGGTGATCCAAATGAAGGTGTGAGAACAGGGAGACAAATCAAAAATATCTTAAGTCACCTCTGTTTCACTTTAAAAATAGAGCCTAAAAGGGTGAAAGAGGTTCTCAATGATCCTGATTAGATTAATGCTATGCAAGAGGAGCTAAATCATTTCAAGAGGAATGATGTATGGTTCCTAACTGAAAGACCCTCTAAACAAATTTCATTTGAACAAAATGGATATTTAAAAACAAACATGATGAACATGGCATAGTGACAAAAAATAAGGCTAGACTAGTAGCTAATGTTTATGCCCAGATAGAGGGCATAGACTTTGAAGAGACATTTTTTCCTGTAGCAAGGCTAGAGTCTATTAGGATTTTGTTGTCTATTACATGTTATCTAAAGTTCAAATTATATCAAATGGATATAAAAAGTGCATATCTAAATGGTGTATTTCAAGAAGTATACATAGAGCAACCTGAGGTATTCGTGGATCCTTATATGCCAGAGTACATATGTAGATTAAAAAAAGCATTGTATGATTTGAAACAAGCACTTTAAACTTAGTATAAGAGATTAATTAGGTTCCTGATGGATCATCACTTTGATAGGGGGAGTGTAGACAAAAGTCTCTTTATCAAAAAGAAGGATGGTTGCATACTCATTGCATATATATATATATGTGTGTGTGTGTGTGTGTGTGTGTGTGTGTGTGTGTGTGGAGGACATCATTTTTGGGTTTTCTTGTGAGGATTTCTCTCATGAGTTTGCTCATACGATGAAATTTGAATTCGAAATGAATATGGAGGAAGAATTATGATTCTTCCTAGGATTACAAATCCGACAAACTCCATATAGGATATTTATAAATCAATCCAAAATTTTCAAGGATCTAGTCTCAAAGTTTGGATTCCTTGACTCCAAACTAGTGAATACTCCAATAACTACAAGTGAGAAAATCACAAAATATTTCGATGGAGTAGATGTTGATCCTACTCTATATCGGAGTATTATAGGCAGTCTACTCTACTTAACTACTAGCAGACCTGACATTACCTTTAGTGTAGGTCCATGTGCAAGATATCAAGCTGCACCAAAAGAATCACATTTGAAGGTGGCCAATAAAGTAATCTAATAAGTCCATGGGACAATTGATTTTGACCTTTGGTATCCCTTTGATACCACCCAGTGCTTGCTGGATTTTTAGATGTTGATTCAACTGGCAATGTTGATGATCATAAAAGCATAACTAATGAATGATTTTACGTAGGCAACTGTCTTGTCTCATGCCATAGTCACAAACAAAATTTCACATCCTTGTCAACTGTCGAGGTGGAGTACATTGGCAATGAAAGTGGATGCACATAAATGTTCTGGATGAAGTAGATGCTTACAAATTATAAGTTGTCACAAGACATTATGAATTTGTTCATCGACAACTCATGTGTGATCCAAATTTCCAAAAATCCAATGCAACATTCTAGGACAAAACATATTGATATTCACCATCATTTCATCCATGAATTGGTGAATGAAAAGACAAAATCCCTAGAGTATGTCTCAACTGAGAGTCACTAGCAGACATCCTCAGAAAGGCATTGAACTCAAAAAGGTTTGAATACCTTCAAGGTTCCATTGGCATGTGCGAGATTCATTGAATCATTTGCCATGATACCTTGGTTTGTACATGGAGGCATACACATGCTCTTAAGGTTATAATTTGTATACCGAAATGCAATTCAAAAAGTTCTTCAAGTGTGAAAGGAATCAAGATCTAGGTAGCTTGTTTATCTAAAATAGGGTCATCAGAGTGCTCTATTAATAAGCAAAGCGCTCTATAGTGGAGCACTCTACAACAAGCGGAGCACTCCGACGAGGCGGTTTTGTAATAAACAAACCGTCACTATTTTTTTTAAAGGGTCTTTGGGGTTTTTTCTCTCATGTTGTTCTGGTTGTTCATCCTCCTCCAAGGATTTCTCATCTTCCTCTACCTCCCTTCTCTACGTCCTCTTATTTGTAATGGATCCCAAAGGATCAAGACCCAAAAGACCTCGTGTATATCTCAGGCGCTTCTACAGTGAATCCAGCACCAACAACTATGAGAAATACTTCTCCAAGAGGCTAGTGCTTGTCGAAAGATATGTTGATCAACAAGTCTTAGAGGAAACCTTGATTAAGAATGCTCCATTGCCTTGTGGTTGGGAAGACATCACGCTCTTCATAAGGAGTGTTCAAGTCGATGCCGTGAGGCTCTTCTATTCAAATGTGCACAATAAAGATTGGTATACCCTCAAGTTCAAGAGAGTTGTGCATGGCATCCTGATGATGGTCAACCCCTCCTTCATCTCCTCTATTCTCGGGGTTCATTACCCTGGTGGGACGGTCATCCTCTATCCTCCTGAATTTCTTGACAAGCCTGTGGTTGCCACTCTATTTGGTTACCATAAAGAACACCACACTTGTCAAAGACATCAGGTGTTGGTTAGTTTGCTAGGCAAGTAGTAGGTTTTATAATTTTAACCCTGATTGTACTCATATCAATCTTAATGTAATTATTGTGGCTCGGTATTAAGCTTTGATAGTGGATGTAAGACGTCATGCTGAACCACTATAAATATTGTGTATTGTGTAAATGTTTGTGGTTTATTTCATTTAATTAAAATTTACTAACACCCTGGACATGGACTTTCTATTGTCTTCCTCAAGATCCTTGATTTTCTTAAGATAATTAAGAGCCTTCCTTATGAGTTGTGCACAAGTCATATTTAGAGCCTTGTTCCTCTCATTCAAGGTCTTGACTTGGTCCTCCAACTCTCAGATAAGTGAGTCATCACTATTGGTCTCATCATTTTCCTCTTCCACGGTTTTGAGGTTCTCCTCAAGCTCAAGAACTTTATCAAACAGTTTTTTATTGTCCTCAAGAATTCTCATCTTCTCATATTTTCTATTATCTTTTTCTAAGCCTAAGAACACTTTGGCTACATTAAGCCTCTTTTTTAGTTTTGTAATTTTTAGGCTCATTTCCTCATTTTCACATAAGAGCAAGTAGTTTTCTTTGGAAAGTTTTTTTTTTCGTTTTCACTTTCTATAGAAGACTCTTGTTGCAGGATAGAGATGGTGTCTTCTAGGAATCTTGATTTTTCAGTCAATTACTTGATTTCCCTCTTGAGTTATTTGTTCTTGTTCCCCAACTCAACACTTTGAATGAAGAGATCATTGAAGGCCTCTTGTGCACCATAGGTCACCTCTTCTTTTTCATCATTTCCTTCATCCTCACTACTAAAGTCACTCATGTCTAAGAGTGAGCTCCTAGGAGAGTTGAAATCTATAAAGGCTTTGATCTCTTGTGAGGTAGCTTATTCACTATTTTATGATTCATTTTTCAAGACTTCGGAATCATCATCCTAGGTTGCATCCATGGCCTTGCCCTTTGTCTTAAACTTATTTTTCTTATTGCAGCAATCTTTGGCAATATGACATCTCCCTTTTCACTCATAGAAAATGGGAATTTTTTTGGAGAAATCATTCTTTCTCCTATAGCCAGTAAAGTTCTTCTCACTTGTTTGTTCTTGAAGTCACCCCTTGCATTCCTCTAAAAGAACTTCTTAGCCACTAAGGCTAAGTCATCATCAGAATCCTCCATGGATCCAGAAGGTTCCTCTACCTTAAGGGTTATGCCCTTCTTATTGGTAGTAACCTTGATCACAGCTTGGAATGTTTGAAGGAATCCTATTAATTATTCTAGTTTTATAGTCTCTAAATCCTTGCTTTCTTAAATAGCAGTCATTAGATCTAAACATTTTAGGGAGTGACCTAAGCACTTTCCAGGCTACTTTTGACTCCAAGATGTCATCTTCTAGACTTCTCATTATTAACTAAGTTAAACAACTTGGCATGGAAGTGTGAGACTTCCTCATCTTCCTTCATCCTAAGTGCTTCAAGTTGTGTAGTGTACATTTAAAGCATAGACATTTTAACGGCACTTGTACCCTCATGAGTAACCGAGAGAAGCTACCACACTTCTTTAGTTGTCTTCAGATGAGTTATCCTTCTAAACTCATTGGGGGATAAACCATTAGCAATAGCATTAAGAGCTCTAAAATTAAACTTATGAGCATCCGCCTCAACAAGGGTTCACTCACTACGTGGCATGTCAGGTAGTGTATAGCCATCTACTATTGCTCCCCAAACCTTATAGTTGAACACATTTAGAAAAATCTTCATGCGAGATTTTCAATACTCATTGTCATTTTCATTAAAAAAAAAATGGAGAGCTAATAGATATACTACCGTTATCCTCCTTAGCCATCTAGTGTTGTTCTAGGATTTTTGCTAGGATATAACTCGAGTTGTTAAGCCCTATGTGAGTAACCTGACTCTAATACCAATTGAAATACCACGTAGGTTTATCCTAAACGGGGTGAATAGGATTTCTAAATTTTTTTTACCCCTTTTAGATTGTTAGGATTGGTTTTAATTCAATTTTAGCCTCTTTTGATTTAATGTGTGTGCGCCAATGGTGTAGGTACTCAAGAATATAATCAAATAGGTAGAGTGAAATAGTTGATATAGGTATGAACGTAATGAGATGGGTAATCACACAAATAATCTACAATACAAAATTTATAGTGATTTGGCACGATGGCCTACGTCCACTCTTCTAAAGCTCACTACCGAGTTTAGGTATATTTCATTTAGATTACCTAATACAATCTAGGTTAAAAACATATAAAACCAATCTACTTTTACTTAGTAAGCTACACAATACACTCGGTGTCTCCGAGGAGTGTGGCCAAGCTTTCGGTGTCCCTGGCAGAAGCAAAGCAAGATGAATATGAATATGAATGTAAAGAGTAAGCAAAGATTACCATAATATGGATGGTGTTGCTACTATACCAAGTGGGAGAGCTCCTTGTTGAGTTAATGTGCCTTAGTATACCCACAATGCTTTAAACCTTGGCTCTTGAGCTTAGTCAAGCTAGGGTTTCCTCTTGGGACAAGCCACAAGTGTCTCCCGTCTTAGGATGCTAGCTAAAGTTAGTGAGAGAGTAGAGTAGGGAGTGTTTTCTCAGCAAGATAATAAGCTTAAAAGCTCAAAATAATGAGGGAGAGGGTTTCTCTTCAATGGAGACTCACTTTAGCAAGGGTTCTAACACTCTTTCAAATGCTTGAAGTGCTGCCCTAAAGAGGAAAATTTTCCTCTTATACTGGATGAAATCCATTCTCAATCATAGGATTAGAATCTTTCAAAATGGGCAACTAATAGTATCCATTGATGCAAAAAATAGAGTTTCAAAATAACATGTTTGCACCTTGACCGGTTAGGCACTTAGAGCCGGTTAGGGCAAGACCCATGCCTGATCGGTTAGGGCTCACAAGGCATCTCTCTTGGGTGCTTAAGACTGAGTCTCTTAACATGTCAGGGACTTAGAGTCCAGTCAAGCCAAGATCAGTCAGGCACTTGGAGACAGGTCAAGCGTAAGTCCCTAATCGGTCATACCTGAAGGGGCATCTTTCTCGGGTGCTCTTTTGGGGAACCACTCTGAGACCCCTGACCGATCAGGCACTTGGAGACCGATCAGGGAGTCCTATAATGGACTTTTAAAGGACTTCTGAGGGGCTGGCACTTGGGCATCTCATCTGGGTATTGGGCCACGATTCACACACATGGTTGGCCTCTTTAGGGCCTACTACATCATCCTATATGCCTATATGGATGCATGCATATACCTTGGCTTGCTTGGGGCTCTTGGGACCCAACTTCTTGTATCTAGTCCACTTGAGTCTTCATGATAATTCGATGTTCTTTGGTGCACTTGAACTCTTATAAGACTTGCATACATGTTTTGACCATGGATTGACAAATTACATACCATGACTCAACACTAATCGATTTGAAATGTCAGAAACAGAAACAATCACAAACAACCTATAATTGAGATTTTGTGATCTTATGTCCATTTAGAGAGATTATTCATGAGGGTTTTCATCCTCTATAAATAGCTAAATGTGTCATATGATAATTATGAAGAGAAAATAAAATTTTGAAAATTCTAGACATAATGTCTTCTTCCTCCACTTTAAGAATGAATGTTCCCTCTGTGCTTATATTGGAATACGTTACAAACTTGTGAGTGCCTTCAAATCATGTCTCCAACAATTTCTTCTAGTGCATTTAAAGAAGAGGAGATTAAGATTAATAGGTTTCCAAACCTATTGAGCTATTACAAAAGCTTTGAGAGTTAGAGCCTTCAACGTGTGGATTCGAATCTATCTAAACACTCAAGGAGGCTTGCATATATAGTTAAATCAGCCTTTTAAAAGGCATTCAATGTTGTGATTATCTCATTTACTTCACTATAATATTTGACCTATGCCAGAGTCATTGGAGGTGTGGGTGGAAGTCCGCTAGAGTCACCGAACGCCATCATCTTACAAGGGAGATGATTCTCATGGGTGTGTGAGTTAATTTACAGTTTTCGTTGATTTTATGTGTAATAGCTGAGTAAAACTATTAATAAAAAATTAATAGGCTCTGTGACAATCTTATGAAAGTGGACATAAGCCAAGAAGTCGCCGAACCACTATAAAATCTGTGTGCATTGAGTAGACTTGTGGTTGTGCTTACTAAATCGTAATTGTCTAATATTATACAAAAATTGATAGGTTGAAATCAATTATATCAACCACACTACAGGGCACAATATTATTGCACACATGTTGGCTTAGTTAAAAAATACTAATTGTCCAAGTTAGAATATATTGAACCAACGAAAGACTCTCATGTTATGCTAGTTAGTGTATGACACTTGAGAAAAATATCTAGCTTCAATAATTATAGGAGTGTGCTAAACGTATCATTACATTAATATTGAATTGATTAATTATCTTGTGACTGATTGGGATAATTTTTCAATATTTTTTCAAAGACAATTTATTAAGCTACTTGTTAATTGTGTGAATAAAATTATAGGGTTTAAATCATGATCCAAAAGAAATTAAAATAATCCTATTAATGCCCCCTCTATGATTGGTTTGACCTTAGACTAGGACTTATAGTAATCAGTATAAAATTCCAACTTAGTGCTCAATCCAATCTAACTCGTTGCCCCACATCCACTTTTGTTGTGCCAGAACAACACAACAGAACAAAACACATATTGGAATATTCAAGTATGCAATGTGCACTAAACAAAACAAGAAAATAGAAAATGGCAAAGAACAATCACAAGAGACAATATCTAATGTGGTTCGGTAAACCTACTTACATCCATGGGCGAAGACAATCAATAACTTCACTAATATGAAGAATAAAGAAGAGTACAAAATGCATAACAACGAGTTCCCAAACCCCAAAGGTGAAACTCTAAGACAAAAACCCAAAGAAGAACTCCCAACTCCAAATACGTTCTTGCCTTTCACCATAGTCTCTCTCTTCCCTAATCTTCCACAATAGTCTCGTAGCCGCAATCTTTCGCAACCATAAAAAAAAACCCACAAGACATCTCTTTATAGAGACCCATGAAACCCTACTTATTAAAGTGGGTTAAACTTCCCAAAATAACCCCACTCGTCATAAGTAGCGCTTCTTAGCTAGGTTGAATTCAAGACACTTCCAACAAATCTCCACTTTGGCTTGAATTCCACCAAACTAAACTGAATGAAGTTCTTTGATCATCTTCTCCACCAAGCCCTGGTTTGTCGACATATCTGTTGACTCGTCATCACTAAATGCATCCACAACCATGTCTTCAAATCCGTCTCTAAATAGAGGACTAACATCCAAGTTGGGCATACTTCCATGCTACTGAATTTCCAAAACATAAATGGGGTCTAAAACAGCATCCTCAAATCCCAAACGAAATAGGAATACCACACTCCACCTCTACCTCCAACTGAACACCCAAATCTCCGTTTTTTATTAATGCTTACTTGAATGCAGCAAAATAGAATACCAAAAGTAACACTTTTGTGTTGCTTTCCATAAGCACAATGCTCACAAAATCAAACTTCTCACCATAAAGCAAACCACCCCACTTGCTCAAATCTGCCAAACCCCTTATAGAAATGTGACCGATTTGCTTATACAACAACTGTGTACAGATACTTGAATATGGTGCAAAAGACAAAACTGCTCCACCTAGAACGGTGTTCCCGAGCAAACAAAATCATTCTTTCTGTTGAGCCCTGAACCTTGTAGTTGTCATCACAAAATCCAAAAAAAAAATTCTCAATCCATAACTCTAACCTTCAACTCTGATACCAATTTGTTGTGCCAGAACAACATAGTGGAACAAAACACATATTGGATTCAAGTATGTAATGTGAGCTAAACAAAACGAGAAAACAGAAAATGACAAAGAACAATTACAAGAAACAATATTTAACGTGGTTCGGTAAACCTACCTACATCCACGGGCGAAGACAATCAGTAACTTCACTAATATGGAGAATAAAGAAGAGTACAAAATGCACAACAACAAGATCCCAAACACCAAAGATGAAACCGTAAGACAAAAACCAAAAGAACTCCCAAGTCCAAATACATTCTTGCCTCTCACCAAAGTCTCTCTCTTCCCTAATCTTCTGCAATAGTCTCATAGCCGCAATCTTTCGTAGCCGCAAAAAGAAAAACCCACAAGACGTCTCTTTATAGAGACCCATGAAACCCTACTTATTAAAGTGGGTTAAACTTCCCAAAATAAC
>JAOXJP010062764.1:0-15596 GCA_025762735.1 Platanus orientalis | reverse complement strand
ACAATAAAATCAATACTAAATCTTTTTTTTTCTACAAAATCATTACTAAATCTCATAGATAATATTTTATCCAATGCTAACAACGTAATATTCACATTAAATAACATACAATCTTGTCTCTTGGATCGCTTCCTAATCGATTCTAATTGATCCTGCAGACGTTTCTGGTTGCTTGTCTAAAGGCTTCCACTTATTTCCCTAAATAGCTTCCACTTGCCTCCGCAATTGCGTCATTGCACTTCCCAAATGTAGCAAGCGTGCTTCCCATATGTTTCCTACATATAGGAAGCACGCTTCCCACTAATTGGGGAAACGGTTTGGAGTTAGCTTCCCAAATGAGCTTCCCACCTTGTTCTAAGCTTCCCTGCAACTATGGATAAACCATCTTCTTCCTTGCGTTTCTAATGATTTCTTGTCTTTAACTGTTTGATCCTCAATCTTAATGCAGCTAACTACTAACATGATCTAGATTACAAATTTTCTTCTCCCTCATTATAGCAAGTTTGTATACATCCGTCTCACCGTCCCTAGTATCCAACTAATGATAAAGGTCATCATATGCTTAAAATTTAGACCTAATGAATAAAACATTGCTCAGGAAAATTGCTTTGGTGTTTTAACAAGAAAAGTAACACTGATTGGGAGACGAGAAAAGTGTCCTCTTATGGTGTTTGTGCTAGGAAAGGGATTGAAGAATGTAATGAGTTTTTGGCATGATCTTGTTTCAAGGTGGGGAAGGGAGATAAAATTTGCTTTTGGGGAAGATGCATGGTCTTGCCACAGGAAGTTAGGTGACATTTTTTTCTAGGTTGCATAGATTCGTCCTTTTCTAACACGATCATGGTAGATCAATGCTGTAGGATCATAATGAAATTTTGTAGAGCCTATATTTTAAACCATTGCTTGTTAAAGAAATTGAGGAATACACCCCCCCCCCCCGGCGGGCACACATACATACAAGAAGAAGGGGATCCAAGGATGGTGAGGGATGCAGTCTTTTGTAATATGTTGGGCTCTTTGGAAAGAGTGCATAGAGGAATATTTGACAAGATCTCCTGCCCCCACCTTTGGATATGTGTGGACATTGGGCCATTTCTATTTGATTGGTCAATTGTTTTGAAGGAATTGAGAGCGAAGAAGAAGAATAAGATGATGATGAAGAAGAAGATCATCTAAGGATGGTGAGGGGTGCAGTCTTTTGCAATATGTTGGGTTTTTTTTGGAAAGAGTGCATATAAGAATATTTGACGAGATCTCCTGCCCCCTCCCTTGGATAAGCGTGGACATTGGGCCATTGCTACTTGATTGGTCCACTGTTCTGTAGAAATTGAGAGATTTGGTACCATTTTGTTGTGTTCGTTGGAATGTTTACTTCTTTCTCTCTCATTCGTAATTTTACATAAATATAATTATTTTTAGCAATCAAAAAAATTAATGGAGTTGGAGCTCCTTAATCAGAATCACAAGTCAAGTAATGGAGGATTGGATGTGCTTCATAAGTGGGTCTTGGAGCAAACTTTTAATTTAGGGTTAGTTCTTAGCTACTGTTCTGTCAAGACCTTCTCTTTCGGCATCTTATTAATTGTTTATCATTCATTTGTTTTTACAAATTCATTGTCGCATAATTGTTTGACGAAGATGTTACATAATGATATAGTTATCATTACGTTGCCTAAGTGGTTCTCTCCTTTTGTCTTCATGTTGTTCAGCCTCAAGTAAAGTCGTTATCAAGGAGCTGGAACGAATTGATCACTTATTTGGTTCATACATGAATAAGTCCTCTGGCATGATCGAGTAAGTATGTTCAATCCAAATATATGACCTTTGAAATGGAATCTGCATATTATATGCTAAAAGAGTTAGCTAAGACTTTAATATTTCTCCATATTATTTTGATGAAAATGTAACTATATTTTATTCTTTTTGTGTTCCCCAGTTAGTAATTGTGCTAAATTATTACTGAATTTACTCCTATACTGTTTTTCTTGATTTGAGTATGACTTGAGGAACTAACCCAGAATGAGTGCAATACAAACAGAATGTGGGCAATTGAGGCCTGGATTCCTGGTAGCACTAAAACAGAGTTTTTTGGGGCTTCTGTTGGAGGGGTGGGGGTTAAGGTTGAGCTCTTACCCTCTTGAAGGTGAGCTGTAATAACTAAAAATCTTTGGATGTGGTAAATAATATTTTGCTTCTTAATAATCCAACATTGCCTTGATGTTCACCAATAAGACTGAATTTTTGGATTGCAGAGCTTTTTATGCTCTATTCTTCCTGTAATGATAATATATAGCTGATCAGGATTAAATTTGTGGAGGGTTTTGGTTGTCTTGTATTGGAGCTTGTGGTCTTCAATTGAATACTGGTACTATCTCTGCAGAACACTTGACTTGACCATTTCGGATGTGCATTTTTGGACTTCTGCACATAGGAAAATGCTAGAGTTTCTGTCAGTTCTTTTGCCAATCTCAATTCCTGTCTTAACCATTGATCCTTCTCACTATTATTTGCTTAGAATTGCATGATTTATCTCACATTAATTGTGGACTTCTATTTTCTTCTCTTATGATACTGTAGGCATCAAACTGATGATGCAGAACCTGCTTCAGATAAAATCTATGTTAGTGGGTCAAATGAGTAACATGTTTGTCAAGTTTGCATCTCCTCCTTTCAAATCCAATGATGTATGAACCTTGAGCATTTTCTCTTCAGCCAGTTCAGTGATCTCTAGACATTATCCTCAAAGGCCAACCATCATGCTTAAATCTCTCTCCACCTTGATTTTTCACTCCAGAGGTCACCTAGGCAACCCAAAAGTCAGAATGTTAATGTTTACCAGTCCAGAATGAAAGACACGCTTCTTTTGTTTTTCCTAATTGGAAACAGATAAATGTTTTTAAAACAATGAAAGAAATGTGACACATGAAAGAAAAAGAAAAACACCGTTATTATCACTGCAGTTGTACATCACAAGATTGGCCTGTCCTAGAGATGCTTTCTTTGGCGAGGAAGTCTACCACGTTAGGGATAAAGAGATTTATTTTTTAGGCTAACTTTCTTTAGAAGGTGATGATTGAATATAGAGTTGCTGGTCTGGTACAATTGCATAAGATGTGTTTTTCCTTGTATATATACCTGGTACAATTGAATATAGAATTGCTGTTTGTTGTTGTATATACCTGAAGAGGTTCTTGAGATATTGAACTTACTGATAGGATCTCATTAGCATCAATAACTATAGGAATAGGAAAAATGGAACTAGTCTCAAGGGAGGAAGACACTGGGTCAACATAAAGAACACATATGACTACCTAAGGAGAAAGTTTATCAACAGTTCAACACTTGGACCAGTGATGTGAACCTAACAAATACAACCAATGTGGAGGAAAATGAAACAAGGTAAGGAAGGAAACAAAAGGGAATATGGAATTTTACTATTGAGGATAGAAGAAGTGGTGTGAACTTGGTGTGCCTCCTTAATGAATGCCTAAGGTCCACCCATATGCAGTGGCAGACACATGGCATTGAAAAAGTGATTTACTCTTTTTTTTTGGGGGGGGCGGGTGATTTTAAGTTTTCGATGCCATGTGACCACCGCTGCATATGGGCGGACCTTAGGTGTTTGCTAAGGGGGTGCACCAAATCCCGGGGAAGGCATCTTGTTGATTAGATAGAAAGCCATCAGCGCTACATCATTACAGAAGTTCTTTGGCACATGTATATTGGACATTATTGCTCAAGCTACTATTTGGAGATGTCGATTTTTCCTTTCAGCAACTCCATTATGCGAAAGGGGTATCAACACAAGAAGTTCGATGTGTAATCCCATTATTAGTGCAATAATCATTCAGTTCACTTGAATGTAACACAACTATGCTCTTTCCAAATTGTCCTTCTATTTCTTTGTGGAAAGCTTTGAAAATAGGGAATAGTTCACTTTTGTTCTCTAAAGTTGTAGCGAAACTAACAAAGTACTTACAACCAAACTGAAAACTGACAAGACACGGAAGATCACTTATCGAAGAGATAATGAGATACTTCTAATTTCAAGAGACAGATGACCCAACCATTGATGCCACTGGAGAGGAGACATGAGAGTGTAAGGTTGAGGCAGTCAATTGAAGAGAGACATTTAAATAGTATAAACTAGTTGATTCATGTCCTCCACCAAACGTCCTTCTTGTCTTGAGATCTTGAAGAAACACAATGAAGAAAGAAAGTTATGGAACATTGCAAGCCTTTAGTTAGATTGCTGACAGACAAAAGATTAAATGGTAGCATGAGAATCCACAATGTAGAGGAAAGAGAAATGGAAAGGCATAGTTATAAATCCATTCTATAATTCTTCTCATTACCTCTCATGGGAAAAGGATCCCACAAATAAAGGAATTGTACAGTACGAAATAACATAAAAACAGACTCATTCTAATAAAAGGGTAAAAAAGATGTGGGTCTTCCACTCAAATTGTTCCCTTTTGACAGGTATCGTAGGACATATCATACCTTGACCAACAACATTTGATAAAGACCAATTAGCAAAAATAATGTAATATTATTAACAAACATATTAAAAGATGTAAACAATTTAAACTCGCCAAACATGTAAGTTGACACACCTGAATCAATTGCCTATTGAGGATTTTGGTTTGGAAGCAAGGAATGCAGGAGTACCTGAGTTTGCAAGAGTTGCTGTAGATAGTGGGTTGAATGGTTAATTGCTGAGTTTTAGCTAATAACTGATTCTATTCATTGTCAGTACCCCGAGACACCACACACACATCGTGGACATGCAGCTATGTGTCACAATTCATTCACTGTGGAATTGAGACTTAGAATGTATTTGGAGTTGCCACCTGCTGAGTAAATGCAGCTGGACATCATATACTAATAATATTAAGTATAAATAGTTTTATTTATCTAGTGACTCCAAATGTGGGTTTGCACTGGAAATTCTTTAGTGCTTGGGGGTTCATTTGTAGTCAGCGAAGGTGTTAGGCATCCTGAGCTACCCACCATTGGTGGGTTACCTACTCAATTCAAGAGGCACTTAATAATACATTTTTCATGTGTGGAATCAACCTAAAATCCATTTTTACAACCTTGTATTAAGTTCATTACTTCATTATAATATATACATTTCATGGTGTATTGAGTTTAGTAAGCACATCTAAATCCTCAAGAAAATAATAATTACCTATTTTACATTTTTACCCCACTCATCTCACCTGGAATGTGGTGATTTCCACGGTGTATGACACCATTTGGCTTAACTGAAATAATAGACAAGAGACAAGTAATCTATCTTGATCTATTAATTCTTTTGTTTTGTTTGTTATTTTTTTATTTTATTTTATGTAAGCAAAGAATCCTACCACTCACAAACCATGCCTACTTTGGATTCTACATCATTCCATCCCATTGTACAGTAATCACAAGTCACATAAATTCCATATTGACATGATATAGATTTAAATACATTAATCATCGCTTATAGATTTAAATATTGGTAGAGAATGCATACGTTCGTTTGTAGGCTTGTAGCTGCATAAGTGTTGTTCAAGTAGTGGGTTTATGATCTCAGGAAATTAAATATTACAAAACCATACAAATTTAAACTAATATAAACACATAAAAATCCTAAAGATGTATGTGGTGTCCTCTTTGCACTCTCATTTCTTGAAGGCTGTTCATGCCAAAATCAGCTAAAAATACACGAATGAGTATTTGTTTGATAATATAATTCATTAAAAAAATATGACAAAGTCCCTGCAATGGTGTGTTTCATGTCATATGGAAGGGGAGTCTGTGAACCACCTCTTTCTCTATTGCAGCTACTCAAGAGCTATTTGGAATAATTTCCTCAATAATTCTAATATCTCTTGGGTGATGCTGAGACATCTCGTGGACTTCTTTGCCTTATGGAAGGCTAGTGGGATGGGGGACAAAGGTAGGCTTTTTTTGGGCTGTCTTTGCCATGTGGTGCTATGGAACTTGTGGAAAGAAAGAAACTCTAGAATTTTTGATGGAAAATATAAGCCTTTTAAAGAGGTCATTGACTCTACTATTTGTGATGTGGGGAGCTGGCTTTTTGTAACTAAAGAGTTTTAAGGATACTCTTTGGCGGATTTTCCTCGTGATTGGAAGACTTGCATTTCCATTGGCTCTTTGAGGGAAAGTCCTATTTTGAGGTGGAGCCCTCCCCCTCTTGGGGTCTACAAACTGAATTTTGATGGGTCTTCATTTGGTGACTCGGGTCCTAGTGGGTTTAGGTGTGTTATCCGGAATTCTATGGGGGAGGTTATAAGAACCATCGCGGGTCCTCTTGGTATTGTAGATTCTTCTAAAGCGGAGGTTATGGGGCTTTCTATGGGTCTTTGGGAAGTCCTAGACCTCAATTTGTGTGGTTCTCTAATTGAAGGCGACTGACTCCATGGTGGTAATAGGGTGGGGGTGGGGTGGCTCTCCGGGTTATTGGAAGTATGCAAATCTTATTCATGAAATTATTGATCTGGTGCGCCTTTTAAATGTTAAGTTGGGTCATGTCCCAAGGTCTTAAAATGAGATGGCGGATAGCTTAGCTAAATGGGCTCTAGTTTTGGGAGTATTGTTAGATCTAATGTAATTCCAGATATTCCTGTGTAGGCCCATGTGGGCTTTGTTGTTGTTTGGTTGTTTTCGTTCTTTTTTCAATAAAGTCATTAATTATCAAAAAAATAATAATAATAATATAATAATAATAATAATAATAAAATGACAAAGTTATGCAAGAGCTGGTTTCTTCCTTCCTTGAACACGAGTTTTCTCTCTCGGGTTTTCTCCTACTCTCTTGGCTCTCTCACGTAATTGAAACTTTGAGAAAAAGACCTCTAAATGAGAGGAACGGTCCCCTATTTATAAGGGACTGATTACCTTGGGGCATATTGTTCCAATCATAACATTAAAACCAAATGACCAAATACTTGAGGCTATTTCTATCTTTTTCACCTAAAATAGAAAATAAATAAATGTTAAAATAGAAATTAGATTTACAATAGAATATTTTAGATGCCTTTTGTTACCATGTATATAGGTGTATATTATTATCATACCCTCTATCAGTCCATGGGCTATTTGAAGCCTTTTTTGGGCCCAATGTAACACCCTCCAACCACATTAGTGGCCTTTTGCCAGGCTCAAAATTTGGGTATTGACAGTTGCCTCTTCTTGTCGTATTTAGCTCGTCTGTATATAACAAAGATAAAAGTTCTTGAAAATTTTGGGCCTGATAAAGGCAATTATACATGTTGATAGTAAAACAAGAGCTAATTAGAAACCTTTAAAGAATAAATCTTAACTCTCATTTTATCATCAACAGCCAACAGTTGCCTTTTTTTGACCGTGCCTCTTTTAGAAAATGTTTGAATGTTTGTTTTAAACACTCATGAAATCAATTAAAGGTTTGTTGCTTTGCTTCCTACCAAGAAAGAAAAATGTAGGCTATCTGCTTCGCAGCTCACCTAAGAAGGTTATCTTGTTGCTTTGCCACTCATCAAATAAGAATGAGTTGGTTTGCTGCTTTGCAACTTACCAAAGAAGTGAATGTAGGCTTGCTGCTTCGCAGCTCACCTAAGAATGTTGACTTACTTTTTCATAGCTTGTCAAAGAGGAAAATGTTGGTTCATTACTTCACAACTTTCCAAGAAGAAAATATAGGCTTTTTATTTTGCAACTCACCTAAGAATGTTGACTTACTACTTTGCAGCTCGTCAAAAGAGGAATTGGTTTGTTGCTTTGCTTCCCAAAGAAGAGAATGTAGGCTTGCTACTTTACAGCTCACATAAGAATGTTGATTTGTTGTTTCGCAGCTTTACAAAGAGGAATGAGTTGGTGTGCTAGTTTGTAGCTCACCAAAGAAGAATGTAGGCTTCTTGTCTCACAACTCGCATAAAAAGGAAATTTATGCCGCTTTGTAGCTCATTAAGAATGTTGACTTGCTGCTTTGTAGTTTGTCAAAGGAGAAGGAATTGGTTTGCTGCTCTGCTGCTCATCAACGAATATTGACTTGTTGCTTTGTAGCTCGTCAAAGAAGGAATTGGTTTGCTGCTTTGCAGCTTACTAAAGAAGAAGTTTGGAGGCTTATTGCTTTGCAACTTGTCTAAGAATGTTGACTTGTTGTTTTACAGCTCGTCAAAGAGAATGAATTAGCTTGTTGCTTTGCAGCTCACCAAAGAAGTTTGGAGCATGGTATCAAATGTCTCGAAATGTCTTAAATGTCTCCTGATATATGTCCATGTCTATCAGGACCGACACGACATATTTCTATACTGATAGGAAACATTAAGTATATTATAAAAATCATTTTTATGTCGACATGATGTACGATGTTGACGTGTTGAGCGAATGTTCCCCTTTTGCAGTGCATTATTGCCTAATGTTGACATTGTGTGTTATGATAAAAAATTATATGAAAACCGATAAATTCCAAAGAAAGTAAAACGAGGGAAATAAAGAAGTAGAAGAGAAGAAAAAAAAGGAAGAAAATCTATTTGTTCCCTTATATTTATACGGTTAGATTATAATATGTTTGTCAACCATTCTGTATGCATGTGTACTTTTAAAGAATACTAAAATATTAGTGTACTGAAATAAGCTATCATTCTTAATGAATCTATTTGTCCCCTTGTGCATATGTAGTTAGATTAGAATATGTTTCCTTAGTTTCCACGATTTTTACAATATTTCTTTCCAATATTTCCGACATTTCCAATATATGTCTTACTTTGGCTTAGATGACATTTCCATTGACACCGACATTTTGAACCTTGGTTTGGAGGCGTGCTGTTTTGCAACTTGCCTATAAATGTTGACTTGCTGCTTTGCAGCTCGTCAAAGTGAATGAGTTGGTTTTCTGCTTCATAGCTCACCAAAGGGAGAATTTTAATGGTTCCATGCTTTGTAGATTGACAAAGGAGAGATTTTGATGGTTAGCTACTATGTTGCTCCATTTTTTTAGACTTTTATTGATTTTATTTTTTATTTGTCTTTTTCTTTTCTTTATTTTATGGAACTGATTTTTTTCTTAAAAGAACATGGGTTTGATATTGAATTTAGTAGAAAGATTGTCTCTTCAAGACCTTCAGAAATGAAAGATTAATTGTTCAAAAATTTTGAATGAATGTTTGCATCTTTGAGGTTTTATAAAGAATGATTGAAAGTCTTTTGAAGGATTGATTGCCTCCTTGATATTCTTAAAAAGAATGTTTGTTTGTTCGAGGTTTTGAAAAGAATGATTGTCTATTTGAGATTTATGAATGAATGCCCATCTTTGTGAGGCCTTTGAATGAATGATTGTTTCTTCGAGGCTTTAAAAAGAATGATTTCCTATTAAAACCGAGTGAATGCCTTATCAGGACTTTCAAAAGAATGATTGCCTCTTAAAGGTTGAGTGAATAATTGCCTCTTCAAGACTTTCAAAACAATGATTGCCTCTTAAAAGCTCTGTGAATGATTGTCTCTTTTAGGCTTTCAAAAGATTGATTTCCTCTTAAAGGCTGAGTTAATGATTGCCTCTTCAAGACTTTTAGAAGAATGATTGCCTCTTTGAGATTTTCAAAAGAGTTGTATCTTAAAGGTTTTGGAAAAAATTTGGAAAAGCCTTTTTGACCAAAGATCACATCTTTAAGATTTTCATTATTTATTTATTTTTTCTTTTTTTCTTTTTGTTTTTTGTTTTTGTTTGAATGATTGCCTCTTCGAGGCTTTTGAAAGGATGCTTACCTCTTTGAAGCTTTTTTAGATGATGTTTTCCTCTTTAAGACTTTTAAAGATGGTTACTTCTTTTGGGGTTTTTGAGAGATTGATTTGGTGCCTCTATAGCAATTGAAAAGAAAAGAATTTAAATGAAGGGTGTACTATCAATAAGATATGGAATGGTTAGGGACCTTTGGGTTGCCATGCCTTTTAGATTGTGGAGAATGGTTATTAAATGCTTGTCAAAGCAGATGATTGATAATGACCACCTAAAACATTGTTATTTGAGTTCAAATGCATGTCAATTTTGAAAGGAAAATTAATTTTATTGAAAAAATTATATATACAAAATTATACATTGTTCATGTGAACAAATAAATAACCCAAAAAGATTTTATTTGAAAAGTAAATTTTGATATATTTTTTTCAAAAAGTATGTGCATTTAAATAGAAGTTCTCCTAAATGAAAGAAAATATGAAAGAGAACCTTTTCAATGAAATAATTTATTTTTAATAAGAAGAATCTTTAATCTTCTGTAACTAATTCAAACACGTGCATTGTCATGGTTTGTAGCTAGTCATTTCTTTGAAATTCTCTCTTTTAGGGCTATCTTAACACTTTTATCAAATCAGATTGACCAAGCTAAAATGGTTTTCATGTTTTTTAGTGGTTAGGTCTAGCTTTTTCTTGCCATCGTCGTGGTTTACAAATAAGGTTGCCTATGGTACAACTACAAATCAGTTGCTTAAGGCCTAACTGTCTTAATCCATTTGTGCTTTGCCTCTTGTCTGCTGACTTTGCTTATAGTGAATTGTCACATCCATTATACAAATAGATCTCCTATTTTATATCATGTTGACACAATTCTTTCCGTCTTTTGCTTCATGGAGATGATAATGATGATTGTCTGACTGTTTTATTTATTATTATTATTATTTGCATCTTGACTTTTTGGGTTTTTATCAAGATCTTTTTTTCACCATTTTTTTTTTGTCCTTGATGCCTTTTCAGGTTTTATTTATTTATTTATTCTTATAATAATTATTTTTTTGATCGGTAAAGTAAGGAGATTTTATTCAGCTAAAGAGCAAGCATGAGACGTACAAGCCCCAATAGGGGAACTATCTAAAGATCATCGAGTCCCACTCAAAAGCCCAAACAAGGAAATCACAGCCCATAAATTTAGGAATGTGGGAAGTCCATCTATACATCAGAACCAAAGCTCTTTCCTTTAACAGATGAATAGAAGCTTCTTTGCCTTAGAAAATATGATTGTTTCTCTCTGACCATATACTCCAACAAACAATAATGGGAGTGCACATCCAGAGAATTTTTCCCCTTGGAGAGAGGTGCCCCGTTCTTGACTTTTTTAGGTTTTAACAATAGATAAAGCCCTAAACAGAGCGGAATGGTGGAACAGGATTCGTGTAGCCGACCCCAAATAGTTGGGATAAGGCTGTTTGTTGTAGTTGTATATTATTTATGCTCATGTCCTGTAAGATCATGGTTCTTTTACCCTTTCTCTCAGTATTGGTTACATGTATGGTTTTTCTTTATCCTCTATTTCTTATTTATTCTATCAAATGACCTAGTTCCTTTTCTGGTTATCTCTAAGTTGGGGTACTAACATCTGTTATCCATTTACAGAGGAAACATTGAGGGATGGTGGTAGACCTTGGATGTCAAGTAGTTGAACTTCATGACTGCGCGACAGCCCTGGGTGAGTTGTTGTTTGTTAGGAAGTAATACAAGGATTTGGTATCCTTAACCAAATTTAGTGCTGTAGATGGTGTGTTGTGGTCTTGTGATGAAGCTGCATTGTTGGTCAATGAGAGGACAAATCTTGATGGTTGATTTGAGGAAGTCACGGCTCTTTAGGACTGGAATGCGACAGAGGTTTTGCTTGTGACTTAACAATACTGCTCGAATATGTGACTTTTTTACAAAGCAATAGCTGGAAAAAGTTGTTTTATTTATTTATTTTTGAGAGGAAAAGAAAGATTCATTCAATCAAAACAAAGGGGACGAAGAATCCCCAACCCGAGAGGACCAGAACTATGTAATGTCTGAACACGAGAACCATAAAAGACTGGCTGCAGGACACAAAGAACAAGACCCACTTATACCTTTACGTCATATCTAATTTACTGATTTACACTAGTCGAATACCGTTTTAATTCTACCATACTCAGCCCCCGGAACACTGCTCCGAAATACAGGCTATTTTTGGCTTTAGAGTATACCCTATAAGCCTGCTCTGAAGTGTTGTTAAACACTGTTGTTCCTCTCAGACCAAATAGCTAAAAACGCTGCTGCTATACCAGTCCTCCAAAGGATCATTCCCTTTTTATTTGTTTCTTTATTTTAAGTGCTTTTGTGCCCCACTCTTCAATCATAGTTTCACATCACGGGGCGCTGCCCAAGCCATATTGAAATCGGAAAGAGAATGATCCCACACTTAGCTTATGAATCTGCAAGGAATAGAAAGGTGGGAGTTCCAGTTTTCATTTTGCATGCATAACGAACAAACATTCGGGATTATATGCCCCCTTTTGTTTAAATTGTCTTTGGTTAAGATGCTTGATCAAGCGGTGGCTCATAAGAAGAATTGGTTGGGCTGATATCATCTGCGCCATCCCCCTTGTGCGATTCTCAAGGGCCACACAGGGGAGGGAATCAATTCACTTTTTGGAGGTGAAGTGACATCTCAAAAATTGAATTGATTCCCCCTCCCCCCGTGTGGTCCTCGAAAGTTGCGAAGGGGGGGGGGGTTGGCGTAGAGGATTTCAGGCCATCTTATCAATCTCCAGTCATTCAAGTCTCTTGATTTGAGGGGTCTTACTGATAGTTTGATGTTCTATTAATATATAATCAGCCACCAAGGCATCTTTAGTTTGGCCAAATTAATAATATGCGAAAATAATTCTTGGAGGGGTTTATTAGAACACCATCAATCTTTCCAAAAATAAATAGGCAGGCCAGTACCTATGTAAAAATGTACACCGTTCTTTAAACAAGAATTCAGGTTCATACTTCCTTTCCAACAACTAGTACCATAAGGAGTGGACACATTTTTGCATTCATACTTCGATGCCAGGCCACAGTGACAATAACTTTCCTCCACAGGCACACTTCAATACCAAAATGCCAAAGCCACTTTAATAGATGAGCTCGATTTAACTCTTTGATTCTTCTAATGCCCATCCCTCCTTTCTCTTTAGGTTTACAAACCTTTGCCCTAACTATGAGATGATAACCTGCATTAATTTTCCATTTCTACCGCAAGAAGTCTCTTATCATCTCAATAGCTTTAGCAACAGATGAGGGGATTGTGAACATCCAAAGATAAAAACCTTTCTAGCCTGCAAGCCTTTTTTTTTTGAGAGGATTGCTTCCTTCTCTAATTTCGTGTGACTGAAAGAATTAGCATACCTTGTGGTATTTCAGTAGTTGATAACATGGCACAACCGAAGGTCCTACATGATGACCATATGGAATGCATCATATCTGACAGGAGGGGCACAGGGATCCACTGCAGTCGAAAAACCCTGGTGGCTAGTGGCGGTGGTGGTGTTCACTGCAGGTTACGTCGCACAGGATTTTGAATTTTTGGAGGGAGTTCCAGATTTCTGGCAGCATAGCGTATAGTGAATGCCACCACCGCTTATGCCAGGGTTTCTCAATTGCAGAGGACCCTTTGCCAGATGTGTATTCCATTGGAAGCACCTGATAAACATATCATTATGAGAAATGGCCACAAAAGATTGTGATTCCTTATTTAAGAATCAAAGTTCAACAACTCAATCGGAAGTAGATTTTTTGTTTTGTTTTTTTTTGATTTTTTTTTACTGATAGGTAATATAATCTGACCTTAGGATCACATTTATGAGCATTGTCTCATTGAAGTATATCAACTTGATGCCGATGAACAAGTCAGTCATTAACTAAAATTGGACCCGTTATGTTTTTGAAGAAATTAAAAATAGAATAACAAGGTCTAATAAATTAAATCCTCTCAAAGCCAAGATGGAGTCAGATGTAATATATATAATTTATAGATAGAGATTCATTTATTGTAAAAACAAAGAGAGCAAAAACATCAATATACAGGCAGCTATAAAATAGACACTAAACAGACGTTATACCATTCTTGCCATCTACCAATCCGGCATACAATTTCCTCTATATCATTCGGACAAAACCACTTTCCAGTTAGCCTATCACCTAGAGCATTTTGAACTCTTGGAACATGACCCAAGGATATACCCAGTTCCCTCATTCAAATTCTAATTTCCCGCACATAACGTATTAAATGCCATGACCAATCACAAGATCCCGTAACTCAACTGACTACCCACCTTAGAATCCCCTTCCATCAAACACCCTATGCTGCCCAAAACCTTTAGTTCTCACAAGTTAATCAATAGTCCAAATAATCCAAAAAAATTTACATAATAACATAGATAAAAAGCTAAGAAGATTTTGGTAGGGACAAAAAAAAAATGAAAAAAAAAATTTAATTAGATAAAATAGAAAACTCTAAGCAAAAATAAAAATGCTAGGGGACTTGGATTCATAGATCTTCACAGTTATAATAAAGCTCTACTAGCTAAACAAACATGAAAAATCCTAAACAACCCGGACAACTTCTAAGTAAAATTCTTAAAATTATTATTTTTTTCAAATAAAAATTTTATGGAAGTAAAATATCATAACAATAGCTCATGGTTATGAAAAAATATACTAAAAGGAAGAGATCTCTTAAAAAAAAGAATAAGATGGGAGGTGAGAAATATAAATTTTTTTTTTTTTTTTTTGAGAAGATAAATGGATACCAACAATAGAAGGTATGCAAATTAGAAGCATTAAACCAAACAACAATCAAATTAAAAAAAGTAAGAGATATAATAAATCTTAATGAAAGAGAATGGAAAGAATATATACTTCAAGAACATATATCAAAAAAGGAAATTAAGAAAATATTTTTAAGTCAAAATAACAAAAAAGATAGAATTATATGATACCATGATAAAAAAAGGACAATACACAACCAAATCAACTTATTATACGGAAGTATCTGATTAAAAAAAATAATAGAAATAATAATAATAATAATAATAATAATAATATAGCACAATATAGGGAGAACAAGTATGAAAATGAAAATATAAATATAAATATGCAGAAATGAATTAATATCAGTACAAAAGATAACAATGACACAAATATAAAACATAATAATAGAACAATAAATAACAATTTCAATAAAAATAACACAAATACAAATATTTCAAATCTAAATAATAACTCCCAATGCAATTTCCCATAGGGAAAATTATGAAAACTAAATATACCACCAAAAATAAAACACTTTATATAAAAAAGATGCAACAATGCATTGCCAACAAGAGAATCTAATCAAGAGAAATATAAACGTAGAACTAATGTACCTCTTATGTAATGAAAATAATGAGTCAATATTACACAATCTGGTGACATGCCCAAGAGTGGAACATGTATGTCATGTATCAATGTTAACAATAAGAAACTCTTGGTTAAATGTAACAACCTTTAAAGAATGGTTAAACAAATGGATGCAACTAGAAATAATAACAAACAAAGAAAGGAAATGACTTTGTGAATGCATATCAATATATTGTTAGACTATCTGGAAACACAAGAATAATATAATATTCAATGGAAAGCCATGAAATATAAACTTACTATCATCTAATGCATGTAGACTAATAAAGGACCTGGAAGTTCTAACAAGAATACAAGAGATGGAGAAGAGTGAAGAAAGGAAATTGATTCTCTCAAAAAATGACTTTGTGAAGATGAACTTTAATGGTGCTTTATTTACAAG
>JAOXJP010062763.1:0-29792 GCA_025762735.1 Platanus orientalis | reverse complement strand
ACACACACACTATATATATATATATATATATATATATATATATATATATATATATATATATATATATATATATATATATATTATAGTTGGACGGATGCATATATATCCTTATTTGGTTCATTTATAATCGGATATTTTTTAAATGAACCGATATTTAATCGAAACGGATACATGCATATCCGTAATTACTTTAAACTTATACTGAAATGAACCAGACTCGAATAATAATCGGATACTTGCATCCCTACTTAGCAGAAGTGGTAGCCATATAATGTATCACCTTGTTACAACTCCTAGGAACAAATGAAATTGAGATTGTAGAGCTTAAAAGACTTTGGCACTCTCGAATGATCTTCACTATCCTCCAAGTTGATTTGACAGTCTTTTCTAGTAAAAGTTTGGTGATTGATTGACAATTACCTTCAATAATGTAGACATTAGCTTCAAACTTTGCAGTAAGTTGTAATCCAAGAAGAAATTCTCAGGCTTTTGTTTCCTTCATTGTACCTCCAACAATAATCTTGGATGAACCTTCAATGTGTTCCCTTGTGATCTCTAACAATGGTCATTGCAGCTCCAATTGGTTTAGTAGCTTCATCCACATTTATTTTAATATATCCTTGTTTTAGTCATTAATCTTGAAGTCTTCAATGACAAGCTAGTGTAAGGGAAAAATTGTTCCTTTAGTTCTATTGATTTTATTCACTAGCATTTATACATTTAACGGTGCAGTAAGTTGTTACATTAGTATATGGTTTAATCAATGTAGGGAGTTCACCAAAAAAAACAACACAAGTAGATGATAGCTTATGTGGGGTCTTTCCTAGATCATTAGAGTTCGTCAGTTTCATTTATGAGTCATAACATTGGTAAAAGATGATCGTAGCTCAACTTGTCTGGCTTGAAAAGTAGACGGGCTGGCCAACTGAACTTTGGGCTTGGCTAAACAACATTTAGGCCCAAAGTTTATTTTGCCGAGTATGGACAGACTGAATTTCAGCCTGATAGCCAGCCTGACCCAAAAAAAAATAGAGTTTTTTTTTTTTTTTTGCTGGTACAAAAAATTTGCAATCATCAAATAGTTCAATGTACTATCAAAAAGATAAAAATAGATGTATGAACTGTTCAACAAGGCCCATGTAATATGCATTTTAATTGTGGGCCCAAAATTAATAGGGGAGCTTTAAGTTCAGGAAGCCTGAACTTAGCCCCAAAGCTCATTGTTTTAAATTGGCCAAGTTAATTTTGGCTGATTGCCTCGGGTCTTGTTTGGGTTGAGGTAAGATAGTTTGGGCTGAGTTCAGGCCAACCCATTCCGGCCGACCCAATTGACAGCCCTTAAAGATGACCATTTTTTACATGTCCAGATGAGGAATTATGTGTGTGTGTGAGAGAGAGAGAGAGGGTAAAATATTTTTTATTGCATTGTGTTCTTAATTAATATTTACAAGTACTGAAGGATAATAAATGAATATCTAATCAGATACATTTTTTTTACAATAAGAAGTTATGAAGTTAAAATAAACAAAGAAAGAACTACAAACAAATTGAAGAAAAGCAATTATTGGTTTGTGGTTCATAAATCTATTTTAAGGATAATACATGAAGATCTAATTAGATACATTTTTTTTTTTTTTTTTTTTGCAACAAGAATTTAGGAAGTCAGAATAATAAAAAATAAAGAAGAAACCAATGATTGATTTTTGGTTCCTAATTCTATTTTATTAGTAGTAATGATTAGGGCTATAATACTTACTAAGCATTGAGGCTGTGTATATGCATTGTATTAAACTAGCAAAACAGCTGTCTTTGGGGCTATGTCTATAACCTAGTAGCTTATATATGTATAATGTTCACTCACACTTTTTGAAAAATGTACAATATTTTAGCGTTAAACTTTAATATATGGTTGAGAGTTTTGGAGTTTGACATGCTTTTGATTCATAGTTTAGTTTCACTTGACATATCTATATATACTAAAGTAAAGGGTTGCTGAGTTGGATAACCCCTCTTAATTTTATTTGAGTTTTTGGATATTATTTTAGAGTGACATGTAGACAATCTAAAACAGTTTCTCTTCTCCTATCTCTACTTTTTCTCAATTACATCTCTTCTATCTATCCCTATTTTTTATCACCCACATCTCTCTCTTCAAAATTTAAAATAAATTAAACACTACCAAAAATGTCACATGTGTACTTTCCTATTTCCCTCACGTTCTCTCATTCCTATTTCTTCTCTCACACCTTTACCAGTCTTACATGGGATTTCAACTTTCTTAAAAATCTAGATATACGAAATGTTTCTTATATTTATTTTTAATTCTCATTGGTCATTGACCCGTGTTTACACAAGGCATTCGCTAGTAATTCACTATTTAATTGTTTGGCAGCACTGACTTGTTTAGTTCAAAAGCTCAATTGACTGGATTAACGAGGTCAATTTACTATATTATTCATCTACTGATTCGTTTGTACATAATCATTAATTGTTCAATCCAGGACTAAACAATATCAAGCTTCCTTACTGATCAGCACGATGGGCAATCTCTTTAACATTGCTCTTTTGAAAGTCCTGATCCAGCCGTTCTTGATTAAGGTACATGTAATTTTTCTTACATTTCCAACTAGTGTATTTAGGGTTGTTAAAGGAGCCTAGCTAAGCTAGCCACGGTTGGGAAATTGGGTTGGGCTCAGACACAGCTCGGGCTTGCTATTAGCCTGAGATGAGATCCTCAGACTTGGCTTATCAGGTTTTCCTAGTTCACTAAGCTCAAGGTTTGCCAATGCTCAGTAAGGATAATGGTTCAATTAAGGCCCAAAAAATGGATCGATGTTAGCAAGCTTATGAGTCAAAGCAACCGAAAATATCAAAAGAATTTAAAATAAAATAAAATAAATCCATTTATACATATATCTTTGGAAAAGCAAAGGGATTAATCGTCAGTGATTACTAGGTTAAGAGCTACTGATTATTTCTTTGTTGAGGGCAATGTTTTCTAGATCGAAGCAAATGTTCTGTGATAAAATGTCTTTGTAGTGTATAAGGTGAATTATAAGCAAACATGTGTTATTTTGGGGGGTAAAAGGGTCCAAAAAAGTGCTCAGCTGAAAAAGTAGGTGGTCAATAAAAGACACCAAATTCAAAACAAACAATCATTCTGCTTTCTAGATGAACATATCACTAACCTAGCCAAGCCCACCCAGGCCTGCGTCACCCGGGATTATTTGACTACATGAATGGGACTTGGGTCTGGATCTTTGATCATAAGTCATGAAATATAGGTCAAGCTTGGCTCATGGCAAGCAAGTTAGCTTAGTTTGTGGATTGATCTAGACGTTTTTCTTGCAGGTATATCCCATTGATTTTATGGTCCATATGAAATATGGGTCATCAGTTGGCTGGGATCACACCTCAGGAAGCCAAGGTCCTGAGTTGGAAACATGCACCCTTGGGCCACTTGCCCGGCATAAAAAACCCAATTTACCCTGTGCATGGGAAGAATAGGGAGGCCACGTGCCCGAGGGCCATTGTGCGTTAACTTTGTTTTCGTTAACCAATACCCAAATTATCGTTTATGCAAGCCTACTACCCAAATTACTCTGATTTTTTTTTTTTTTTTTTTTAATTCCTCTCTGATGAAGAGAGAACATCAATGGGCATAGATAGATATAGAATATGAAGGAGATGTAACATATAACATATTTTACCATGACTGGTAGGCACTAAACAACAAAATTGGAAATGTAAGTCACGACTGCGCCAACAGGAGGTTTTGACTGGTTGACCATTAGACACAGCCAAAATTGTTGACTTTTCCATTTCTAAAGAATGTTGTCTTTTGGTCTTTCTCTTGTCTCCCGAGGGGTGGGTGCCGTTATGCAGAGCGTGAAAGACATTCCATGCAATTCTAGAGCCATCCCTCTTAAAATTACAATTACAACGAGAAATCACAGCTTCAAAATTACTTCAATCAACACCTTCTCATGAGTAACAGTAATTGACAAATCAGCCTAAATTAGAAAATTCGCTACTTTTTCCACTGGTGAGTATGTGGCAAGGGTTTTCTAAGCTCGGCATAGAAAAACGCCTAAGTCAAGGAGTGACCACATTAGCATCAGAAGTGATTTCTACACGCCTTCAAAAGGTAAAAATCACTTTTGGCACTGATGTTTCTGCCCGCTTGACCCTCAACAGAAGTTAGAGGAGGATAGGGGTCGGCGTATAAAATCCAAGCCGGTGAGTATGCTAGGACCAAACCAGAGGTGGTTTGAGGTACAAAACATCAACTAAATGAGCCATGGACTAAAGCTATAGCAAGCCAATACTTAGTCATATGATGACTAATTCGCATTTGTTATATTTAATGGAGTCTAAGTATAACCCAAGTTTATAATGTGTAATAAAAATTAAACAAGAGGATATATTATATCTTTATTAAGGATAACTGTGGATATGGTTATAAATAAGTAGACATTATATCCTGTATCGCATCTCATTGGTTATAAATGAGTTGACCAAGCCTACATATATAAGAGCCGATCGCATGATGTTTATTGTTTGTCAATATATAATTACACTGGAGAGAGCATAAATAATGCTTAAGTTAGAAGTAAGAAGGATGTTCTAAAATGAAAACGTTTAAGATAATCTAGACTAAATCTAAATAAACAAAGTGCAATTTTATTAAAAATAAAAGTTAAAATGAGTAGCTAAGATTTATGACCAGAAAATTGTTTAAAACGGCCATTTTCATTATCTAATGACAATCACCATTAGAAGGAATAGATTAAAAAGCATATTGACAATAGATTCATCTTAAATAAAACCTTGTAAGATAGCTGTAAAATCATTCATGCATTATTAGACCATAATGTTGGGCAGTTACGAAGTAACATACATAAAATGAGTGTAGTTTTGATGATGTTGTTGAGAGGATGAGCAGCAAGACTTGAATGCATTCACGGGATGAGTTAAGGGTTGTACCAATAGACGGGGAAAAGTTGACTGAAATGATTCCATCATATTCCATAAAGACCAATGATCACTACACTTGTAAAATTAAATAATAAGTGCAAGCTGAATGTGCTGAATGGATCAAAGGACAGTCCCAAACAATTCGATCAAAGTAGTGAGAAAAGATGACCAATTGTTGTACCAGAACAGTACAACAGAACGGAACACAGATTTGATTCAAGTATACAATGCACGAAAACAAAACGAGAAAACAGAAATGACAAATAACAAATCACACAAGATATAATATTTAATGTGGTTTGGCAAACTTGCCTACATCATATTCATAGGCGAAGAAAAACAATAATTTCATTAATATGAAGAATAAAGAAGAATACAATATGCACAAATACCAAATTCCCAAAGCCTAAAGAGAAACCCTAAGACAAAACCAAAAGAAAACATTGTCCTAATCCAAACACGTTCTTGCCTCTTCCCAAAGTTTCTCTTCTACACCCAAAACCTAAAATAAAATAATATATATACTAACCAAAGGAAACCCTAAACATGTTAAGAGTCCCACAAAAAATAACTTCCAAAAAAGAAGTTTCTCCTTTGATATTGATGTCGTACACAGTGTGGAATCAAGACACCGATTCAACACCAATGATCTTTAGAAAGAGATGGCCCTAGAGAGAGTGGAACGATGAAATACAATTTAAATGAACGACCCTAAGTAGTTAAGACAAGGTTTTGTTGAGTTAGATTTAAAGAGTTGTTATTATCATTTATACAAAACATTCATTTTCAAACATTCTAGCTGCAGCTATTTCGGTTCTTGAAGAGAAGCTTTACAAGGTTATTTACAAAGTTGCAACAATATTGGTTCCTGGATGCTGGAACTCATTTGTTAGTGTAGTGAGTTGAACTTTGTTTTCGTTCCACTCCAATGTAAATGACAATACTGCTGTTATAGGACCCTGCCAAACTGGAAGCAAGTACTTAATTGAGAGGGGGAAGACAGAGAAAGGAGAGAAGGACGTGTTCTAGGGACAGCTCAGGGGAGATCCACCGACCTGCTCAAGTGGAAAATTATTAGTTTCAGTTTTTGGCATTGTTAGGAAGAAAGGTAGGCTACTTGGTGGTCATCTCTTTAAAATATAGAGCATCTTTTTTACTTTTAGAAATTTTAACCTAGCAGGTCCCACCCAACCCTTGACATGGAAGTTGCAATATTTTTTACCGTCCAGTATGGGTTTTGCTAACTTAATCTCATGAACGATCAATCTGATGAAAACTTTCACAATTTGAAAAGGACAAAGCAGTCATTTTAATCTAAATGTAACTTATCTCTGCATTTCTATTTACTAACTGTCAAAGGTGAATGACAGTACAACCCAGCATCAGCAAGCCATTACAAAAGGGAGATAAAGAGAAAAAGAAAGAAGGGTACCCAGCGTCAACAAGGAGAATGGATCTCCTATATCCAATTTTTCTGTACCCTTGTGTCCTCATACCACAGTCTGACACATTTTTTTAAATTTGATACCTCATTTTTAAATACCTACTTTTTAATTTAAACACTTTTTAAACGGTTTTAACCCTCTATATTACACAGGCATTATTTGATGAAACCACCTCAAATGAGCCTAAAGTAGGAATAACATTAGGGGTCAACACATCAGCATTGAAAAAGTGATTTACACTTTTTGAGGGATGCTTCACTCTTTGGTGCTGCTGTGTTGGCTTCTATTGTCATTCCTACATTAGGCTCAGGTGGTCTCACCAAACCTTAGGGCTTTGTTTAGGAACTTACTTTTTCATTTACCAACTAATTTTACGGTTTCAACCCTATACATCCATCCTTTCTGTGTGGAGACACAGGGGGATAGACAATTTGGGTGTAGCCATGTAAGGAGATCCTTTCTCCCCAAGACTAATGAGAGAGAAGCTGTGGGTAGAGAGAGAGAGAGTACAAGCTCTTTGATGTGAAGATTAAGATGTCTTTTTTATTTTTTTATTTTTTATTTTCTATTATTGTTTTTATTTTTATTTTTGTGGGTAAAAGGAAGACCAAGATTTCTGAAAAAGCAATGGAAACCAATGGTCAACAAAATCAAACGGAATGAAACTTATACACCGTATTATTTAGTAAATATAGAACCAAAGCATATCAAAAATCTGGTCTACTACACGCAAACCGCAAAACCCAGTCTTTTCCCTTCCATTTTCCTCGCACCAATCCTGCATTTATCTTTTTTATCTCTCTCTCTCTCTCTCCCTTTTCTAAAGCATCAAAGAAAAAGAAAAAAAAAACACACAATACGAACGAAGAGAAAATACAGAGACAGAGACAGAGAGCGATTGAATCAATCTTTTGTGTTTATTTATTGATGTCTTGTGTGTTTTAATGGCGGATGTAGCACCTCTATGTAGAACGCAGAAGGGATTAACAGACTCAGACATGGCCACATCTCAGCAGATCCTGCAGCTAAGTGGAGATGACAATAACAACAACGACCATAGCAAAAACCACAACAATGAAGGGAGAGATGATCAAAATCAAGGTGATATCAGGGCGAGAATAATAGAAGAAATCTTCGGGAAAGAATATGAAGTTCTCCGTCCGAGGAAAAGGCGGTTTCGATCCCTCGCTTGTATTTACATGACCACTAAGTCTTTCAATTCCGTCCAGTCCAAAAAGATGAGACGGTGAAGAAACCCCAGATATGGTTTGGAAGGTGAGTTTCGTTTGTATCGGAAAACTGGACCCTGTTGCTTGTTTCGTTTGTGTTGTTGATTCCTTACGTGTTCAACAAAAAATATGTTAATGGATTCTGCGTCTCTCTCTCCTCCGAGATCTACAAATTGTCAGAGTTTCGAAGCTTTAACCTTCAGAGTTTAGACCAAATCCCTTGAACCATTTTGGACAAGTTTCTTGTTTACTTCACTTTTTCGCATAAATTGTTATGCTAAGCCAAGGGCAATAATATATAGATATACATATAGATAGATAGATAGATATATGCAGTCATGAATTGATGTGTAATAGAAATGTTCTTAATTCTTGTGGGAAAATCAGTAACGGAGATGATAGCCTCTCACATGAATTCATAGTGGTTATCTCCATACCTTAACCGGTCAAAATAGTTTGGCTTAAGGAAATTAGTTTCTGAACTGGTCAAGGTATTCTGATCAGACTCTTAACTTTCAATATTTTTCTAGGAAGGATGTTAAATAACTTGAATTCATGAGTAATGAGAATGTTGCCGTGCATGATTTTTTTTCTGTAAAACTCTGCAGTATTTTTTTTTTCTTTGGTAATTAAATAAATATATTAAATTAATGAAGGTTGCGTTTGGCAGCCACCAGCAATGAAATCAGTTCATTTGAGTTTCCTAAGACTTTGTAGCCACAATAGAATGGTTTGTAATGAACTCATTCAGATTTGCAGCAATTTGTACTTCATAACACAAGTCATTTCATTTTATAGAAAAACCAAAGATGACTTCAATTCTAATTGTAGTTAGTATAAATTTGAATGAGTTCATCACAAAATCATCACCTCATTGCTACAAATATCATGAGAAACTCAAATGAAATCATTACATTACAGGTGGCTGCCAAACAGGCTATAAGACATTGAAGAAACATGAGCATGATCTCCTCTAAATTAATGGTTTCATGAAGCCAAGAGGGGGAATTGCTCAAAAATAACAAATAGCTTGCGTTAGATCATGAGAGGTTTGCTAGTGCATGAGTACGCTGTTAGCTTTCCATTAATATGACATAAAAAAGGAAAGCTAGGTGAAGACAGTCTTGAGTAAGGGTCTAATATGCCAAGTGTCGATCTACAAAGATCCTCAACCAACAAGATAAGAACAAGAATGGGTTGCCTTTATATCCTTGACAATCGGTTTAATGGGTTGAGTTTGGTTCAATTTAAACAAATCGTTTCTAGATAAGGTTATGATAAGGTATTGTGAGACTAGGTATCACTCAAACACCTTTAGACAAGTATATAAGAGGTTACGACAAGAGAGAAGAGAGAAATTAGGAAATAATTATCATTCAATTTAATGTGAGATATGGTCCTACCCCTCTTTCATTTATACTTATCCAAAAAGTATAAGGGAAAAGACACTCATATCTAGATAACTCTTAGTATATTTGACACCCATAAATCTAAGGTTGTGTTGGTTGACAAACCAACATAACTCTTTCTTTACATACACAATTTTTCATTAGAGAAAGAATGGATAAAGTTGTGTTGGTTAAGAAATCAACACAACTTTTTAGGAGTTACATATTCCAAGAAAACTCTTCATGAGGAGTTGTGATGTTTCCTAAACATCACAACCTTGGGAAACATCACAACCTTTTCTCAAGAGTCCAATCTCCAAGGGACACTTCATATTGGATGTGGTCAATCATGACCACCCCATACTTTTCTACACTAAGGACTTTGAATAGGATTTCTTGAGGCTTCTAATGATACCATGAGCATCTCCTTCAAGGATCACTTTCTCCAAATGAAGTTTGCATGCAAGCGTAAGGCCTTGATGAGTAGTAGTTGCTTTAGCTTAATTTGGGGCCTGAAGCCTTTGATCTACTTAAGGAGGCAGCAACAAAATTGGCATTAGTGTGGTGTAAGATAACTTCTACTCCCGAGTTAGCACTTTAAAAGTACTATCAAAGATTTTCTTCCAAAAAATGCTTGGTGGTGGAGACAAAGCAAGATTAGAGTCCAAGATATTGGGGCCTAGATGTGGACCCTCTAGTAGAGTCAACTTTTGCATCAAACCGTTAGCACGACATAAGATATCCTTATAGTTTAGGGCTTCCTTATAAATAAATAAAATTATTACGTTTCTTGATTTTCAAAGAGACCAATAGAAAATCACAATATTTTTAAGTATAGATTTTACTTTTTTTTAAATAATTTTAGGTAAATCCATCCAAAACTCACTTAGTTATCCATTCACTCATAGAAAGAAAAATGAGGGAATTTGTTGTTCCTAATAGTCAAATATATATAGACCGAACCAAAAATTGTGTAAATGGAGGCAGGGTACTAGAGAATGAAAGAAGGTTGATCAAGAGGGTGGTTTCAGGATGTGTCCAATATCTCAAGCATAGAGGATTAGTAGTCATTTTCCTATAAATACATTTTCTTTAGTTATGAGGTTATCTGTACATGCTTTCCTGAGAAAGTTTTTAATTTTTCCATAAATGCCTAGTGTTTCCAAAATGAATACTATGGGGGCATTTGGTTTGGATTTTAAATTTTGGTTAATACAAATTTTGATTTTAGATTCTCATAATTAGATTCTGGAAACGATTTATTATAATGATAATCCCATTTGGATAAACTTGTTTCTAGAAGTTGATATCACACTACAAAATCATAATCATGTTTGGTTGAACAATGTTCAAAAATGATAATTCAACAGAAATTGTGCATAAAGTATCTAAATTATCCATCATGAAACATTAGATTACCTAAATCATACTAAAGGCATAAAAACCCAAACACATATATGTTTACATATAGAAAACTTTATTCAACATTCCCTAAGCATTTAGTGCAAATCCCTTTGAATGCCTCAATAGTAACATCCTAATGAGCTATCTCGACAAAGACCGATCAACAACATCCTACTAAATTTGGCCTAGTAAACAACTAAAATACTTACTGGTATTTTCTCACAACAGTGAAGCATATATATCATCATTGAAAATATGATAACTGGACAAGAACTTTATTTAGAAGATATAACATGCAACTATTAACAATCATAACCTCATTTATTAATTTTGGGGGTTGGTAGGTGAAATTCTAAGTGTGTAATCATATAGGGGGTGAATAGGATTTAATTAAATTTTTAATTCACTTACCCCTTTTTATTTTAATTAAATTGATAAGTGTAGTTTAATTTTAATTCAACTTAATTAATGTGTTTGGTGCTAAAATGCTAATGATTTCAAGTATGAAAATGTAAGTGACAATCACATAAAGATCATACACAATACAAGAATCTATAGTAGTTCAGCCACACCTGGGCCTACATCCACTTTTAACTACTCAATTTATTAATCAATCACAATGATTACAAGTAATAAGCAAACCTTAATTTACGTGTTTGGTGTCTTTGGAAAGCATGACCTTAGTTGTCTCCAAGCCAAGGACTTGCAATTCGTCACACAATGACTCCAACCGTTGACACAAGGATAAAGTATAAACACCAAAATGATTCTTAATCAACCAAGTATGGTAATTTTGTCTAATCAAAGGAATCAATGTCCCAATATATGGTGTGGCTCTTAATAGCCAAATATACAAATATGGTCACCAAGGGAATAAGTCTCAATATAGAGAGTGGCTCTCAATAGCCAAATATACCAATAGGATAGTCTCTACCACCGCAAACGGGAGTGTGTGAATGTCTCTAATGAAGAAAAATAAGAACAAGTAATCACACAACCATTTAAGCTTCTATGTAGGAAAATATATGGGAAGCTCAAGTGGGACAATATCTCATAAAAAGTGTTCTCCAAGGATTCATAAGTAGAGTAGTGGTCTAGATATGCAAACTAACCACAATACAAACTACTATGTAAACAAACTCCAAATGTGAAGCAAAAGGTTTACTTCAAACCTTAGGTTGAAAATTTGAATACTAGGAAGTGTAGGAGCACCATCCTTGATCTTTCTCTTCTCTTCTCTTGCAAATGAAACCTTCTTTATGACCACAAGAGAGTGAATTGACTCTCTTCTTCTTCTGCGAAAGCTTGAAAACTTGAGTGAAAGTGTAGAGAGAGTAGAACTAATAGAGCTCTTCTTCTTGCCCAAAAATCTCTTTCTTTCCCTTTTATAAATACCATTAAATCTTTAGGTTTAGAATTAAAAAAAAATGTTCTTTTATAAAGGCTGTGACTCACCACAACCCTTAGATGAGAATTATCCAAAACGGGCGATAAATCTGGAACGTTTATTTCAAATTTGAATTGTTTTGCCCAGTTTAGAGTGCTCCACTAGGACCTTTTTCCCTCAGTCATGAGAGACTAGAGAAATATTGGAGCACTCCATTTTAGGGTTAGAGCACTCCACCATATTCAAGCACTTTAACTCCTCTTTGGAGCACTCCAAACTGGTTAGGGATCCTGCCAGTTTGGTTTGGAAGGCTCCACCACCTTTGGATTGCTCTAATTTTTTCTAGAGCTCTCTACTTTCCCTAGTTTTGTGCAAAATGACTTTAATGTCAATTCTAACCATATGGGAGGTGGTCGTGGGGGTCTTAAGAGACTCTATAAGTAACACTTACTCTCATTTACCTTTGAAGATGCGAAAGAACGCAGATAATGTGAACATGTTGCTCTAATCCTCACATGATCCTGACTTGCTTCTTTAAAGCATTCTTAGTCTTCAAAAGTACTCTTCACGTATTGTGAACACAAGAACCTCTTAGACTCTAGCTTGAACATGTCATAGCCTAGTATATCAACCCATGTATTTTCCTATTCATGGAATTTATTACATATACATTTACAATAGGAAAATGGGATAGTGAAATCACATAGAACTCAATAAAAAACTGGACAATGTCACTTAAGTTGCAATCACATAGAAATATAACCAAGTTGAGAAAAAACATATACAAATATAAACAGTAAACACAAGAGACCTTCACTTAAAGCACCTACATTTAGTGCCATACCCACTGCATTCTTTAAGTTGAGCTTTTAAGTAATTTGTTTCTGGTGACTCCAAAGAGTTTTCTTTCCTACACAATATGGCAAGTTCAGAAGACAACATATCTCAATCCACAAGTATCAACCAAACAATGTGAAGTATAAAAGATGCAACACATGATAAAATATCACCATGCTACTATTAGAAAGTGGAAGAATCCATGATAATTCAAGCACATGATGGAAGAAAAAGAAAAAGTCTTATTAGCTTAATCTAGTTTTGTGTAGTTCCATGACAATATTGAGGTGCAAAATAAAACATTAAAAAAAATAAATTAAACATAATAGAAATAATGATCAAAGTCATGCACATTTGTGTTGGTTAGACAAAGTTAGATATGAAAAATTGATGGAATCATGATCAAAAGGGAACAAAATTGTAGCTTTCTTAGGCCAATTAGAACCCTAAAATATGGTGAGTTTTAGATTCACACAAGAGTTCCACATTATGCTCTGTTCATAGGTCATTTGAGATTCATAATTACAGTAGCTCCATTACGTACTAAAACACTAGCAAACTTGGAGGGATTCTTTAAAACCCAAAAAGAGCATACAAGGTCTCTACCATGAGTCTTTGAGCTCATTCCAGTTGTTAAATTGATTTCTTCAAAACCTATGTTGAGTTTGTGTCTTGAATCATCGTGTGCAACACCAACAAACCGTGAAACCCCTTATTTGGAAAATGGGGTTATTTTGGAGATTTAACCCACTTTAGGAAATAATGGTTTTTTTTTTCAATCTCTATAAAGAGATGTTTTGTGGGTTTTATGCGGCTGCGAAAGATTACAGTACCTTGTGAGCTGTGTTAAGACTTTGTGAGAGAAGCAAGAATGTATCTTGTGTGGAGAGTTCACAGGGTTTTGCGTTGGGTTTGGGAACTTGTCATAGCGAGTTTTGTAATCTATTTGTTTCTTCATTTTAGTGGAATTTCTTGATCGTCTTCATCCATGGATGTAGGCTTTAATCCAAACCATGTTAAATATTGTGTTGTGTGATTGTTCTTTGCCATTTATTATTTTCTCACATTGTTTCGTACTTAAATCCGATCCATTGTTTTGTTCCACTGTGTTGTTTCATCACAACAACCTAAAAGAAAAGGATTTTATACTCCACAGAAAATCAATGAATCCATGTTACATAAGAATTTGAACTCAAATTGTTTCAATGGAATGTCAAACACCCACACACAAAGGTCCAATTTCTTTAGAGTTAACATGTTTTTAGCTCACATGGTTAACTTCTAATAAGTACTAAGCTAATGGTAGACTTATTGAACATAGAAGTACAATTTCATCTGTCTCATTATACAAAACATATTGTTATGAATGCCAATTGCTTAAGAATGATGCATGCCTAGCTTGAAATGATTTGTATATGCATATTCATAGTAGGAAAGTATAGTTCATACATGAGAAATGAATAGAAATGCTCATTGGGATGCACACTAAGTATCTTTAGTATTGATGGATTATGAAATATTTACCATGTGATTGTAAGTACATATTGTCATGTATGTTGTCATGCAAATATGTGAGAAGAATGTCATGTATAGGTAGAATCATGCATATTGTCATATGTAGGTACTAGAATATATGACATGTATAAATAGAACTATGTGAATTACCATGCACAGTTCCTACATGAAGAATCATGATGATGAGTTTTTAGATCTTGTGATGTCTAGTAGATGATGGATGTACATTATCACATGTCTACACGCTAAAAATTGCTATGTATTCTGTATAGAGATATATTTAATTCTTTTATATTGAAAGATTCATGTTTTACCTATTCAGTTTCTTCCTTATTAGTTCCAATTTAATTTAAACTCTCTACATTTTTTATTAAACCTCTTGGAACGTATTAAGTTTAAAGTTCAACTTTTAAAACTTGTAGTTTTATATTCAAAATGTGATGATAGAGGTTTTGGCTCCTATCATTACATGAGAGATTAGTGACATGATAGTACGTTTATATGTTATGGTTTATTTTCGTTGCACCTTTATGATTATGATGTTAGTGATTGAATCTTTTTCCACTACATATGATGAGTTTAAGGTTATATTTCTAAATAACTCTATAGGTGAAGATAGATGTGAAAATTTAATAGTGAATGGTTTATGGATTCGGTTTAGTAATGATCTAGTTGCATGCCTAAATAAGGTTATGAAATTTGGGGTCGTTACAGTAGCCACAAGTACTTTTCTATTATTTTCTCATACAACACAAGTTATTATCGATCCTACATCTACTCACTATTTTGTATCACATGATTATGTGAAACATGCTAGTCCTATGCCTAAACCTTTAGAGTATGTTATACTAGAGAATAGTCCTATTGCCATGAGTAAGCTTGAGAAAATCAATCATCTTCTCATCTTCCATGCCCTTCAAAATGAAGTACGTATGGAAAGCTTGTAGATATATGTCCCATGTGAGTGGCTCATTAACATCATAAGGTAAGGTGTCTTGGGTGGCTCTTTGCTAATGATCTATGTCATCCTTCAGAACAAATGTGGTGATAAACACTATCTATCATCCGAGCAACCCATAACATAAAAAATCTTCTCAATATACATCACCTAATTGTCGGCTTCTATGGGATTAGAGGTCTCCATGAATTTTGGCAGTCCCATTCGATGAAACTGCTCGTAAAAATCACTACCATCTCTAACCATTCTCTCTCAGGGCTGATCCTCGTGTCATGCTCTCTGACCACACCGGCCAGTTCCCTAATCACACTAAGAACCCCATCAGAAATATCACCCTCTGGTTGTGTAGTGGTGGTAGAATCTAAATGAGTGCCTCTTCTCAATGGCATCTCTAACTCCTAAAAATAAGACAAACAACACGTCTTAGAAATAGAATGTAATACCAATCATCAACTTAACTCTAAAGTAGTCAAAATCTAATAATAGTAGGCATCAAACACAAATGATCAATCAATCCTCAAAGGTCTTTCACTAACTTATCCCAAAAATACTCAATCCTTAACTCCAAGATAGTCCAAATTGTCTACAAAATCTATAAACCTATGGCTCTAATACCAAACTGTCTCAAACCAAGTCTTTAAGCCATGGTTCAAGCCTGAATCCAAATCCGTGACACTAGGTGAATTGCCTTTAACCCGTATCTCATGGTGGAGATATCCTGTGTTTGGAGTGTGGCACCCCTCTTTCATATTCATTTTACTTTCCATATCTATTGATTCTCTTTTCTTTATTATCCATTAAGTCTATTTGATCAAACACATCACAGCAGGATAATAACATCAACAAACTAAATCAAGTGCAGTGGAAATATATAAATATCATGTCCAAAATGCAACACCAAATTTCAAGCCATGTGTGTGAGGTAAAATTCGTTGAACAAATTATTTAGCCATTTAAGGGCTAATTTATTATTTTTATAGGTGGGGACAAATACTCTAAGTTTGGGAGACTTGTTATTTACTGTCATTCAACACAGCAAGCCTCTGATTAACCTTTAGTTTCTCAATTTGTATTTTGAAGTTACATGAAATATAAAGAAAAAAAGATGAGGAGAAGACAACAATTTCTTTTAATTAATGAATATGGATACAACCTTTACTACTCAAACACTAATAAGTTTACTTAACCATGGCCTGGTTTGTCTTCAAGCTTCCTACAATATCTTCCTTGGAGAAATCATAGGGGTATAATGGATTTGCTTTCCTCTTTTGGAAGAGAGGTGAACTTGTAAACCTTCAAGGGAATGGGGAAAAGTTTGCCTGAATTTTGAGAGCAATGTTTGCTTGAGAACTTGAGCTTGTGATGGATATTCCAACCTTCCTTTTTCGTGTAGCCTTAAAGATAGGTGCAAAAATGAATTTGAGAAGAGTCCTTGTTAGGGAAGAACTCTATCTCCTTTCTGGCTCCCATATTGGAGTGAGATTCTTCAATCCTTATCCCAAACATATAAGTGCTTCTTTTATGCAAGAATGCACCCCCTTTGGTCTCCTGGGTGGTTAGGGAACTCATGGGAGTCGTAGCTATCCAAAACAACCACCATAGAAGGAGTTAAGGTCGAATTTGAGTTTCTGGTTTTTGCAATGCATGAATATGAACAGCGCATTCGCACACCTTTTAGTGGCGAATATGCATATCTGTAGGCCTTCACTCTTGGGAAAATTTAATTGTAATTTTATATTTGCAGGTAGTAAGTGTGGTGAATGTGGTTATAATTGAACATTCGCGCACTTTAGGTTTCTATAGTTGCCCCTCGAAAAATTCGCTGCGAGTGTAAAAAGATGATGCATTTTTTGAGCCTAAAATAATGGTTTTTAGTTACTCTTTTGATACACTTTCGTTATTAATTCTTGGGACTTTTTAAATTCCCTGTATTTGGATAAATATACCCCTACAAGTATATAAGCCTCGTTTCTTCTTCTTCAACTCATCTTTTAGAGCTTATTCACAGTAGAATTTCCTAAGGCACCATCTTTTGAAAGTATGAGTTCCCTTTCATTCTCTTTCTTTCTTTCTTTTAGATGATTATTTGAAGTGTGATGAATCATGAGAAGCATCTATTTCCTCCCTCCTGATCTTGTATTTTTTTCCTTTCCTTTCCATATAAGCTTGATCTCTTATTTCAAGCTTCTTGTATAGGCAAGGATAATATTCTGGCAAGATTTTGGGGAAGATTTTAGATTTTCAAATCTAAGCATCCCTTCCTTTTATTTGAACTTTTGGTCATCTTCTCTGGTGATGGTAATATCTCCGACAGCTCATTCATGAACTCTAGGTTTGCCCTGTGAGTGTCTACTTGAGTGAGCATGAAAATAGCTTCTCCTTGTGTTTATTCACGAGTTAAGATGCTTGTTATTTATGCACTTTATCGGATGGACTGGTGTGTGTGAATGTGTTTGTTGAACACTCATTCTCACACCATGAACTTTATTCACGAGACATGTTTCCCATTTACAAACAAGAAATTTTTGTAATTTTGTCTTCTTTGTCTCTTAAGGGAAATGACACCCAAAAGGAAATCTTCCAATGCCAGGAGGGGTGAATCCTCCAACTCTAACGACATCACTCCTAGACTGAGGCCTGCCATAAGACTGAGTCACCAGGAGAGATGAGACTTAAGTCTTGGACCAATCTAAGACCGAGGCTTGCCATAAGACTAAGTCGCTAACATAAGCCTATATTCATAGTGGTTGATTTGGACTTCAAAGATGAGCAGCCAATACCTGAACTTGATCCTTTACCAGAACCTGAACCTATCCTAAAGCCTGACCCAACCCTAGAACTAGGTAATTATCTTTGATGGAGGTGGTATAGATATTTTGGAACTTGACTTATTTTCTTGATGTGCAAAGCTTCCCTTTGAAGATGAAGAAGTCTTGCCTACGGATAATCTCAACAAACATGAGCTAAAAGAATTTCACAAGAATGCGAAATGGGCATTTGAGGCTTGTATTCATCTCCTACAAGACCTTAGTGCTACGGAGCCTACAACGATTACATTGCCGTGTACCCGAGCCAGAGCTTTATCTTGGCTGAACAACATAGAGAGATATTTTCAAGAATGAAAGACTTAGATGGACTATTGAGTCTCTTCTGAATTTGTCAGCTGCCATAGCGCAAACTGAAGGGACGCTGAAGCTTTCCCAACCTACTCCTAATCTTGAAGCCTTCGTGGTAACATCTAAGGTGAAGGTGGTCAACCTCAAACAAGAACATGATGAAGCTTTTCATCTAAAGAGTTTTGTAAACGCAGAACTGGAGGCATTGGCGGAGGGCTTCCATTATGTCAAATTAGAGTATATGCGTCTTTGGGACCAATTGAATGCCTATTACACTATTCTGGAAGACAACAAATGTGCTACTAAAACTAATGAAAATCTGATTGCACGGGCCAAGGATTTTTTGGCTGTGAGGTGGGAAAATGATGATGTACCTCTTGAACTAGCAGCTAAGCATTCTAACGCTGAACGTGTTCTATAGCAGCAAATCTCTCTTTCTCAAGAACTTCATGACAAGCTTAAGACTCTCATCTGATTTTCTTCATTGGTTTACTGTGTTTGTTTTCTATCCTTTTTGGTTCATTGATGGATGTATAATATCTTCAACATTTTATCAATGATATATCCTTCTTTTATGTTTGTCTTCTTTTGTGTCTTTGTAATGATTAAATGATCCAAAATTTACATATTTCTTACTCAAAAAACACCAGTAATTGTTGGTATGAAATGGGCTTTTGGCAAAGTAAAGTTGGTTATCCTTTGGTATTGTGAGAACCAAACATATCGGGTTAACCATACTTTAGCAGAACTCATGCTTATGAAGCCTACTCATTCTTAGATATTACAAGAATGGAGTTAATTCTACCTTAGCATGACTTAAAAAAAGTCATTAACATGCTAAATTAACCACATGAGGGCTAAATGCAAACTATTGGTCATTCGAATCCATTGAATTTTAAAATGTACAGATGGTGGCGAATGAGAAATATTATTGTGATTCGTCATGTTTAAGTCTTATGGAAAATGAGTGACTAAACATCTCATTCGCTCACATATTTGTGGGCAAATTGTACTTGTGTTTTACATTCACGCACTATCCTCCAGTTCAAGGTATATTTCCCAAGGAGCAATGATAACCAATGGTGCATGTCTCTTTGGTTACCTTTTTGGTGAATTCCCATTTTTTTCCCTTTACACAACTAATGAATGAAAAGACTGTTTCACTCTTGTAAACATGTGGGTTGTTTCAAATTCCTTGTGGGTGGATGAAAATACCCATGTCAATATAAGAAGATGCCTTCATCTTCGTTAAGTTTATTTTCAAAACTTTTTTAAGTCTATCATTGTCCAAGACCTCAAAAATTTTGTTCTTCACTATTCTCAACCATTTCTCAACGTCTCATCCATCAAAAGCCTTTGCTCTTGGGCCTTAAGAATTCTTAGGCACCACAAACTGTTCCAAACAACCTTACTGTGATTTATCTTTGAACCCGAAACCCACTTTTTTCTTAGGTGAGTTGTAAGACCTTAAACCCATAATCCATCTGGTTAAGAAGTTTTATTTCTCAAAAATGAACATTTTAGGATAAATCTTATGGGATTTGGCAGTGTATCAAGCGTTTTAGGCCCAAAAATGTATTCGGGAACTCTGGCCTTCATCTCCGATAAGAGTTGGGTTTCTGGAAACCATTCGTCGCCTTAGGGTTGGCTTGAGTGATCGTAAAAGGCTCTCCCTTCATTCATTCACAGGTTGAGGTGCCTGTTATTCACGCTATTCTCGTTATGCGAGATGTTGGGCACAAATGAATAAATTTTGGTCATTTGCCCACCATGAGGCATCATGCTGCTACATTCGTGCAATTACTAAGACGTGCGCGAATTTGTAATGATGAGTTGCATTCACGCACTAAGAATACTCATTTGCACACACTTTTGTAAAATGTTAGAAAATTTATTAGGATGCGTACCTCATATTTATATCCACATCTAACTTCTTTGATTCCCCTTTTGTAGAGTGATGACACCTATTATGAGAATTTTGTATGATCCAGAGTGTCGCGAAAGCTTTCCTTCCCCTATTTGTCAGACTCACGAATGGGCACATAGCCGAAGTCTTTTCAACCCTGAATGTATCAACCCCATTATTGAACACACGCCAAGCCTGCCGGATTTAATTAGGGTTGTCTTTAAGGTTTGGTGTCACTTGGATGATTATGCCCACCAAGATAACTCAGTTTGTGAAACCTTGCTACCCTCCATTAAGGAAGGCAAGACTCTTAAATATTCCACCACTAGCGATCTTAGGAGCTCAATTTGAAAGATCCGCTTGGGTGAGGCCAGATGGGTAAGCAAGCTCTTTAGAGTGTCCTCTTCTTTTTCTAGCTGTGGGAGTATATGAGAAGCTCTTGTCGGATATTGCCTTAACCAATATCATACAGAGATAGACACTGTTGGTATGGTTGAGGCGTTACATGGTTCTATTGGCAACTTCAACAAACACCATGCTATGGCGGCAGAGGCGATTTCAAGACGGTGCCCTGACACTAACACCTTCCTATGTCAATATGGCAAGTTGGGTATCTCGCTGTGAGAGTTTATTGGCATAATCTATTTACCCTTTAAGGAGAGACTGTAGGAGGAATACATCCCCTTCAATGCTCACTTCGAGACACTTTCTACCACATGTTGAAGGTTGTTTCAAATATTTTTCAAGTTTGACGACATAAACGTCTCATAGGAAATTGGCTTAGATGCACTTCCAAGGTCCCTTAGGTATGACTGCCTAAGGCAAACCTTTGCCACGGACCAAAAACAACATCCAATGTGGCATTGACCTATGTGATTTTGTATTCTTGGCTAAAGTTTATGCGGCCATTTTGAGTAGGTGGGCCCTCCCATCTAGCGTGGGTGAGCATATACGCCCTAGAGTATTCATAGCTGCTGCAAATCTATCTGATGGGATTTGCATGAACCTGGTGGTCCCCAATCTTTGTTGTTCATATAACGGTCTATGAGATATTGTAGAAGTCTTGAGGAGGGTTGAATAAGAGAAAAATTTATGTATCTCCCTCTTCAATACTTTTCTGCATGGTTGGGACTTCATTTTCCTTCCATCTATCAGAGAGGAGAGAAGAACCTTCGTACCATTGTATACATCAACACTTTGAAGAATCAATAGATTGAAATGGTGTTGCTGCCTACCACCTTGTTTTGCTTTACCCATAAACTTGTTCTCATCCAGGACCATTTGTTCGATAAGTAGACTTTGGTGGATGATGGGTCGCTTTCAGGGGAGGCATGGGCATATTCTACTCCCTTTGAAGTGGTTGTTTAGTGTGGAGGAGGGATAGTCACTTTCACATTGAAGCCTACAATCCCCACAGATTTGCATGTCAGTTCTCGTGCTTTCAAGGGCTTGTCTCTCTCCCTACTCGTGCAAAGACGGTGGGTAGGACAATCAACGTTGAGAGAATCAAGGAGGCTTACCTATATTTTGTGTGGTCTGGCATAGGTAGCCATGAAACCTTCCCTGAGGAGATGGCTGAGTAAGAAAACCTTCAGTTCGACTATTGTTATGCCAAATGGTGGTATAATTCATTCTTTTCAATGGTAAGATATAATGAGGATGGGGACAACTCCCGAGTTATTTTTTATGATGGTTAAGGTACCGTAATAATGGCCAACAAGTCTTAAAATAGGACATTGGCTAAGAAAATGTCGGCAGTGCAATGGCCTAAGCGATCCAATAAACGGCCACGGGGTTATCAAGAAGATATTGATTCGGTTCCACCATCTTCTTCAACAACCGAGGCAAATGAAGAGCCAAGCAGGTCTAAAAGAAAAGGAGGCTTGAGAAGTAAGTCCTGTGGGAAGGGACCACAGTGTATTCCATCCTCTGACAAGGCGAGGGAGCCTAAACAGATACCTCCCATTCATGAAGTCCATTTTGAGGACATCGGGGGTTACCCCTTTGAGGAGGAGCAAGACGTAGTTACAAGAGTGAGATTTCAGCAAGGATAAAGTGATGATATCCCATATATTAGGGAGTTTGTGTCAAGGGGCAAGACCTTAGAGGAATAGAGGCAACTTTCCTGTATGCAAGAACAGGGTTTGGTAAGGCCTTTTACTAGTCCTTCCCATGTTCCCACCACCACGAGGCCTAAATCAAAAAGCTAGCCAAAACATAATAGTGCTCTTATTAGACCTAGAGCTCTCAAAAGACCACAGGAGCCATCAAGGATCCAGCAATACACCTCTCGACGATAATTATATAGCATTTACACATTAATTAAGAAAGAGCTCGAGGCTTTGTGGAACCTGGGGAGAAATGTGCAGGATCTCATTGCTACCATGAATGGGTATAATCTAGAAGGTCATTTCCTTGACTATGTCTTTCAGAAGGTGATTGGCATCATGCAAGAGCTTCAAACATATATTCCCACTAGTCAAGACATTTCCATGGTGACCCAGGACACCCTTCCAAGTTTTATCAAAAATATTAACAAGGAACTAGTAACCACAAGAAGGAGCCTACTTTTTGTGACGTCAGAGTCTGTGCATGGTACAATGGAGAAACACTTAGGGGAAGATGAGGCGTTTCATTTTGTAGTCGAATGCTCACTTGCCACTGACCAGCCTTCCTATTTTAGTGATGAGCCAAGTAATGAAGAAGAAGCAACAACACAGGTTCAACAAGAAATAGTTACATGACATGAGACAGTGAGACAAGAACCTTACATTCTTTTCAAAGGGAATGGTGTTGTTGAAGATGATATACCTTCTCCTGTACTTAAGGTAGGAGCTTCTTCAAGTGCTCTCGAAATTGGGGGATCTTCTAGTGCTCACCTGGAATAAGAACCATGGAATCCACCTTCGCCGACTCCTACTGAGGAACGCACCGAGGTATACATATTTTCCTTTTTAAAGACTTAGTAGCACTCCTCTTTTTGTTTCTAAATGTTTTGTGACCATTTTTAACTCAATTTTTCGAGAGAAGTACTATGGCATCCATGCCTTCTGAGATGCATATCCCGAGCCCTAAGGAGGTTAGTCCTCCAGTGACAGTAGAGGACAAACAGAGTGCTCTAGTGTTGGGGGAGATAGCCTCAATAACTGAACAAGTAGAGAAACCATGTCCTACCATCACACTTGAGGAACAGCGGGACATAGTTGAGTCGATGTTGGGTATGAATTTCGATGAAGCTGAAATCGGCTCCTCTCAAGATTATAGGGCATTCATAGGCCTTCAAATACCTACTGATAATTTGTATGACATGCTTACATCCGAAATGGAAGAGCTGGTAGATTATGAGAACTCCAAGAAGAATGACCAATGATGGATTAACAGTTCTGGAGAAGGTGATATACCAGTTAATGAATTAAAAGATATTGGCAGTAGCCTAATAGGGTCACTTATTGCGACTACTAAAATGGATGATCAATTGGCAGGATATACTAGTGGGAAAATCCCTACTGAGGGTGAATCTTCCAGTGCTATCACTGATATAGAGATGCTTAAAGAAAATCATCCTCCTAAGGCTAAGAAGACCTAGGACAAAGTTGTCAGTGAAGTTAATGAATCTGTCACCAAACCAAATGATGATGTTCTTATCACACCGTCTACTTCACTTGCTGAGGGAGGGAGCAGTGTGGTCCATGGAGAGTTGGACGCAGAAATAACCCAAGAAAAAGGCTTGGTTCAAGAGGAAGTGGCAATCACTATGACTCTTCTTGAACTAGTCGCCAACCATCCTATGATGGAACAAGCAGATGATGACAATTCCCAAGCTATAGTAGAACCTGAGAAAGGTATACACCGCCCCTTTTTGTATTATCCATACTATTTATCTTCGCGTGTCTTTATGTCCTAAATTATCCTTTTGTCATTTAACCATCTGTTGAGGAAGACCTCCCTGTGAGGCAAGAGTTTACCAAAATTCCCCAATGAGCCAAGGTAAGCTTTACACCTCACCACAAAGTATATTTCTATATACCCTTGTTAAAGCTTTTCTTGACTTTCCTAGATGAAATTGTGAGCACTTGTAATGTCATTCGGTGCTTGTCCAAGACCACGTCGGCACATGTAATCTGGCGGGAGATGCTTGATCTAATAATGACCCTAACACCTTCATCACTTGATCTCATGAGTACACAGAAAGAGGTATTGACAACCCTTGCTGAAGATGTGGAAATCGATGTTCGTAATGATGAGTTTCAGTGAGGTGTGGAGATGTACTTTGAATCCCTAGTGAAGAGGTCAGCATTGGTGGTAGAACTTACAAATATCAAGGGCAATACTGAGGCCCAAACCAATTTGAGCATTGTAGAATCTAAGAAGAAGGCTTTGATAGAAGAACTCGACCGAGTTTGGGATTCGGTGGCGAGTATTGATGCTAACTTGGCTAGCGCTAGGGCTACTAAGGGTGCAGACTTGGGTTGCGGATCTCATACCGGCTTGGGAAGAGAAGGAAGTAGAGGGGGCTGCCCTTGAATCGAGAATTGTTGCGGCTTCTTCTGTCGTCGACCATCTTTGAGAAGAATTTGTCATGCGGAGTGATCAACTTTGGTCCTTCCTAGCTACTGAAAAAGACTTATGTAAATGCCTTCTTTCTGTTTTCCTAAAATGATGTAACCCTTTAATAAGAAATAGAGTTTTATCATTGTCATCTTACTATTCTTCCGCAATTTCTCTCTTTTAATTTTTTTCTTTATGTGTTGTCTAAACACATGACAAATTTGCTTACACACTATAAAGTCCTGACATTATGAGAGTTGGTACTACAGGGTGATGCATCACCATTCTAGGTTTCAGCATTATGTGAGCCAAAAAGGGTTGATATTATAAGAGTCACACGTGATTGACATTATTTGGGTCATGACATTATAAGAGTTGAATACAGGTGACATCATGAGAGTCCAGCATGACTAACGCTATGAGGGTTAAATATAACTGACATTATGAGAGTCAAACGTGATTGACATTATAAGAGTCAAATGTAGTCGATATTATGAGAGTCAATCGTGAATGACATTATGAGAGTCAAATATAATCGACATTATGAGAGTTGAGTGTGACTGACATTATGAGAGCCAAATATAATCTACATTATGATAGTCGAGTGTGATCGACATTATGAGAGGCAAATATAATCAACATTACGAGAGTTGAGTGTAATTGACATTGAGAGCCTTGAATGTGTGAACTAAGAACCATGAACACGCAAATGTTTCTGGTATAAGTGGGATAACACGCCCTTACAAAGGATAGTGTAACGATATATCCTTGAGACAACATTAGCATCGTTCTCCTGATAACAGTACCAAACCATTACTTCGGGAATGGTACATTATTTGTGTCATTTTAAACCCAGACAGTTGCAGTAAAATGGATGCGTTGTTTTTACTCTCTCTTCGAGACACCTTTTTTGAAGAGGATGGTAGCCATTCATATATTTATAAATAAGAGGCACATAACAATTCTCATTCCTTTTAAATTTTGAAAATTGGATTGATAAAGGGTTCTTGTGTTACATATGTGAGAAGGAGTAGTCATATAGGGAGAGTCCTTTGCTCGATTATACTAACCACTCCTTTTATTTTCTTGTATTGTAGCAAGATGGCTCTGAAGAGAAGGGTGGCCAATGTTCATGAGGTTGGAGAGTCGTCGCCATCGCGAGCAAGGCAGAACAAACCTCCCCCAACCAGAGAGGGAGATCTTGTATCCTTCTTTGACTGCAGCAACCATTGAATGTTTCATTTATCAGAGTAACTAATATATTTGGTTGCCATAACCTAACTATGCTATTTTATAGGTGTGATGATGACTCCTGATGCCAATTAAGTAAAGGTATGGGTCAACAAGGCTCGTAGGGAGCGGGACACACTTATCAGGCATTTAGTTGGCATGTCCACTGAAGAGGTTGATCTTCCTATCATCCAAGAAGAAATCATGGACACACTGGCTCACATAGAAACTCACATATATAACTCTGATTTCAGAGGCACCGTAGTATGTATCCTTGATGCTTTATCTAAAATATGTGAAGCAAAAGACATCAAGATGCTGAAAGGTCTAGAGCACGATATCCACTTACACCTTCAGGAGGAAGAGATTAAAATGGCCGACTTGATCACTCAACAAACCCGTGTACTGGAAGAGATTGCTCCATTGGTGAGGGATGCTGATGAGTTGATGGTTCAGATGGAAGCGTTGAAAGAGCGTTATAACAAAGTGATGAATCGTCTGGAATCACATAAAAGGTTTGTCAACCATATGGGAAACACGATTTGTCGTATCTTTTATGTGGTAGATCATTGCAGGGGTGAACTGATGACTTGAGCGAGCAATCGGCACAATGAGGTCTCTACAGAGACCATATATAACCTCAACTTGGCGCAATCAAATGTTGATGCGGCAGGTGATGTCTTGGAAGGAAATGTAGAAGTGTTACCTATGTTGCGTGAAAGATCTCAGGCTTTATTCATCTTGACATAGCGAGGGATTGAGGATGTGGCACAATCATGGGGAAGGGTACCCATCATTGTATTCTTTACTCCATTGTAACAAAATATTTATTAATGAATTTCATATATGTACCTTATTTGTTTGAAGCCAAGTTTTTAAAAAAAAAGGTCTAAGAAAAGGTATGACTTATGAGTATGTACCCCCTCTCCCCTTAGGAAATGTATCATGTAAGTAAATAACAGAATAATACAGTTGTCAAGGAGAAATTTTGGTCTAATTTATAATGGGGTTGCGCCTGTCTTGTTATGGTAGGCTGCCTACGTAGCCTAGAATAGGATCAAGCCCGACCATAGTTTGATTGTGGGATTTTGGGTAATACCTGTCCCATTTTTGTCCCTAGTGGTCGCCCACTAGGTCTGGGGTCCGCTTAATTATTACATCTCATTGCCATTGTTGGTTTTTGATGAGATCAACAAGAATTTTCTCTTACCATGATTGGATTTTTAACTTGCAGTGCCCAAATGAGTTTTCACCATTCCATCAAACTCTATTTATTATGTATCCCTTTTTTACCCCTAGGATCCATTATCCCAAAACTATGGGCATCGCGAAAAGACCGGGTGATCTGCCCACCCCACTTTGGGGAACTGTGCCTAACCATATGGGTTAGCCTAGGGCTTTGGTTTAGAGTCAACACCAACTCAGGTTTTTACAAACGAGGTTGGACATCTGCCTTCTTTCAGGGGAAAGAATGATTGTAGGCCTTACAGCCTGAGCTAGGCACTTGGGCCTAGGGATTGACTCTCAAACTCGTATAGTTTTTTAGAGATTCGAGTAAGCTATTTGGTTGCAATTAGGGAAGGTGTTAGGCACCCTAATTACCCACATTTTTAGAGTGACTCCTCTAACCTAACAATTTCCAAGTGCTAGTAAGCGAAAATGAATGGATATTATTCTTTTAATTTTTATTAGTCTACCCCCATGGTGTGATCATTGCAGTTACACCTAAGATATAATCTCAAGCTTCCTACATACCCGATCTTGTATGGTTCGATGTTCTTAGGGTTTTGTCGGGATCAAACTACATGTAGTTCTAGGGGTTTGTTGTGTGTGCAAATCTCCGTAGTCAAGTAAGTCTGACTGTTAGAGTGATTCAGGGTAGGTTTATTTTAGGGAGTTCATATACTCATAGAGTACTCCTCACTGCTAAAATACGTTAGTGAAAGGGGGTCAAGACTATGTTATACCAATGTAAGTGTTAGTGAAAGGGTATCTTTGAGTCGTGAACCAATACGACATGACCATAAGATAAAGTGGGGATTGTAAAAGGCCAGGAAGGGTTTAATGGTAGTGATTGGGTCAGGTTAAGAAGTCAAACCGCACTAACATAACAGCCACAACACCAACGTTGTTTCCCAGGTAAAACTTAGGTGTTAGACACTTAAATGCTTGATACTAGACTTAGTCCATGTTCAAAGGCTAGACAAGGGTTCTAAAAGTGGGAACAGGGGTTTCCTATGGTTTTAGAAGTGTGGGGTTTCATCCCCACCTTATAATTTATTTGAAAGGGTAAAATTAGAATTTTCTAGTCAGTACGCCTGATCTTCATGTATATGCCTAATCTTTAAGTACAGTTGATCTTTCACAGTGATGTGAGTTCAAGTGTACTTTCCTAGATAAACCCCACTTAGTTGTTTTAGTAAAACTAGGGGTCTAAAAGTCTTCTCTTGAGGGTTTCCAAGGGTCTGTGGGTCTTTTTATACCATGGGGCACACAAGGATAGAAAGATAGGAGTTAGTACACTTAATCTCAACGTGTACACCTGATATTTCACAAGAGTGAAAGTTCAGGTATATAGGCCATATAGACTCCACTGAAGCTTCCGTAGAGGTCTAAGGCCTATGGCAACCATCTTAGTAGTTTTAGGGGTCTTTTTGGCATTTAGGGCACTTCTAGACATATAGGGACAAAGGATGGGTGTGTTCAGGCTTGTACGCCTAAACTCCCTGTATGATTGATTTCCTGTACGCCTAAAAATTTTCAGGGACAAAGTTCAAGCAGACAACCTAAAAATGCGCCCCATAAAGGATTCTAAAAGGTTTAGGGGATTTATTTGTTATTTTAAGGGACTATGACCTTTCGGGACATACAAGGACAAAGATGAAGAGGGTTCTGCCCTGTACACCTAAAATCCTTATACGCCTAAATTCTTGTACACCTGAACCTTTATTGAACTAAAAGTTCAAGCATATAGAATATGGGCAGTAGTCCAGCAGCCTATTTTCTGGGATTTTGGGTAGACTTCTAGGGTTCGTTGGCCTTAAAATTTTATACAGAGTTATGGGGATGTCCTAGTGACCTCTATGCACAACCCCAAATCAAAATAATGGGTATAAGCCCCTCATTTGATTTTTTCAAGTTAGTGGGTTTGAAGAAAACTGCCATAGACCCAGTGAGGTTTATGGCTTCCCAAAGATATACCAGTAGGGTTAGGCACAAATTTTGCAGAGAACATCTATACAATATTATGAAATTACTGTGCAAAAATTAGAGTAAACAGAGAGTTATTTAGCAAACAAGTTGAGTGACAAAATTAGTGTTGAACAAGAGCAGAGAAAAGTAATCCAAACAAGACTACAATAAAATACCAAAACATAAATAAAATAATATACAAAAATTAATTAGATCATATTAATTAGTTAACTAAAAAAATAAAAAAAGAATCAAGTCAAAATCATAAACATAGAGTGAGTTAAAATTCGGGGACTCTACTTGACTCAAACTGTGGAGTGCAGAATCACTCCAAAGTAGTAAGCAATTGGGGTTCATTTCGAGGATCAAAAAAATCCAATGACCATGAAATTTTGCAATGAAGTAACTCACTATACCAGTGACCTACCATGTAAATTTGAGCCTTTGAGAGAGTTATGCTCTATGTACTCTTACTTATTCAGAAAAATAGCAAGGGAGAGACAAGCTGTCTCTCCCATGTCCCACCATTAGGGGGGTGGTCTAATGGATCCAAAGATGGGTTCTTTACATCATAAGGAGTCTTATCTACCAAACAACAAATGGGGAAAGGGGGGAAACTTGAGATTAGAGCTTTCCTTTCCTTTCTTTCTCTTTCTTCTC
>JAOXJP010062752.1:0-15597 GCA_025762735.1 Platanus orientalis | reverse complement strand
CTCTTCCTTCCTCCTTCTCCCGCACACCCTCTCTCTCTCTCCCTCTTCCTCTCTCTCTCTCTCTCTCCCTCTCTCCCGCACCCCTTCTTTCTCTCTCTCTCTCCCTCCCTCCCTTTCCCTCTTTTTTTTTTTCTCCCAACGACTTGTTCAGACCCATAGGCTTGAACGGGGTCCCTCCATTCGGATCTGGAGGTCCAAACAGGGAGAGAGAGAGAGAGAGAGAGAGAGAGAGAGAGAGAGAGAGAGAGAGAGAGGAATGGACCCGTAGGTGTGGGCCTCGATTTTCGCACGACGGGTAAATCCCTTTTGAAAAGAGACTTAACTATCGTAGAAAAATTCAGGTGGGGGTTTGAGGGAGGGGAGGGGTATTTTAGGTAAGGGAGGAGGTTGGGAAAGGGGTATAAAACAAAAAAAAAAAAAAAAAAAAAAACAAAAAATTAAGTGAGGAGAGCTTAGAAATTTGATCGTTGTAAATAGCCACTCCCATCTATATGACGTCCCTTGGTGTCCGGGACACCATCCTTGACACCAAGTCTTAGACATCTAAATCCTTTACACCAAGAGTAGGGATCTTCCTCTCACAGGGGTGTGGCCCATGCAAAAATTCCATGAACCCTATGAGAAGGAAAGCCTACTCCCGGTGCAGAAATTCAAATCCTAGGGGGCTGGCAATGAGTCAAACTAACTCGAATCGGCTCAGGAGTTTGAGTCATATTTGAAGTTCATAGAGCTGAACTCCTTGGTTTTAATTAAGTGAGCTTGAGCTTAGCTGTATTAGGCTCAGCTTGTTAAAATTGGAATCATTAAAAATCTTATAATTGTATATAATATATATAGTTATAGTTTATTATTGGGAAATGATGTTTTGTCCAGGGGTTTAGTATGTAGGATGGTGTCCAGGACACTAGGGACAGTCATACAGAATAAAATGCATATTTTATATTCAAAAAATGCATCACCCACCCATTTTATTCCATATGACGTTCCTTGGTGTCCTGGCCACCAAATCCTGGACAGAACATCCTTTGCCTATATCATATTGTTTATAAATATATATTACACTTATTAGAATGAGTAAGCAAGATTTGCTTTCACACAAAAAAAAGAAGAGAGGCAACTATACCTTTAGTGTTTAGGAGCAGCTTTGGCCAGAGGCTAAGCTTTAAGATTAGGGTTTAAAGCATTAGACGTTAACAAGCCAAGCCTATGCCAGCTAAGCTAGAGAAAACTTGGCTCTTTGAAAGACTGTGGTGTGGTTTTTTTTTAAGTACATATGAGCTAAATACCTATTAAGTTGCATTTAACAATATGCACCTCTTTAGGGAAGATGGAACAGCAGGGCTATTCCGATGCAGAGGTCAAAGTTTCAAGCTCCACGGACAGCAATTCCACAATGGATTGGGTTGGTTTTCTTTTCTTTCTTTTTTGGGTTGGGGGGATAAACCCCGCATTATTTCTTAGACATCAACGTAATCCATTGTGAAATTGCTGCCCACAGGGTTTGAAACCCTAACATCTCCCTTGGAAAGGCCATTCCTGTGCCATCTCTACTGGAGGGACATGTGATTATATGTTTCAATATATATCCATAAATGTGTTACTCGACATTTGAAATTGTCTCATCCCGTGCCATGTCTCACGTATGTATGTCCTGTCACGTGCACATATAATAAAGTAATTAATTAATGACTATATTCATAAAAGCAATTGCCAATAAGCAATTAAGTAGAACTTTTTTCTAACAAAAACAAACCAACTTCCGCTTAGTTAGGACTGTCAACAGTCGAATACAAATCAGATATAGGCATATCCATATTTGTATTTGTTTATTTAATCGAATATCAGATTGAATTTGAATATTTTGCAAATATTTATGACAACAATAAAGACCTAGGAATTATAGAAATGGAAGACATTGATTGATCAACAAGAGAATGGGGAAGTGGGCAAGTGGCTACTGGGAGCTTTCTTTCGTTCAAATTGGGAATGGGAGATGAGAAATGGGTTAAGGCTATGGTATTCATATGTTGTATCCTACACAACATGTCCTGCAACATTATCATATAAATAGTAATTATATATTGATTTCAATGGATTTGAGTATTTGGTCGAATTAATCAAATTGGATATAAATGCATTTGAATCGAATATTAGCAAATCAAATACGGATAAAACTCGGATAGTTGACAGCCCTACGCTTAGTCACAAAGTATTGTTGTGTTTTTTTTTTTTATGGAAAATAAAATATTGAAGTGTTTAACATTGCTTAAAATGAGCACTTGTGCTGCCTTCTGCTTTAAATAGGTAAAAATTCATTTTTCACTCATTTGGAAATGCACATAATAAAGATAAAATAACAACAATAACTGAAAATCTGCTTTAAGTATAAGCAGAAACTGCTATAACTTTTTAAATAATGCTTTTCCAATATTAAACACTTGCTTCACCCAAAATATATGTATATATTAACTACTTGCACATGATATTGAGCAAGTATGACCCTACTAAACATTACCAAAATGACCCTACTAAACATTACCAAAAAAAAAAAAAAAAAAAGACCCTACAAGAACAACAAAATACCAAAAGTACTCCTTCAAGTATAAAACAATAAGTACCAATAATAGCCTTATAAAATAAAATAACAAAACACCAAAAATGCTCTTTAACGCATTCCTCCTTAAACATAACAAAATAACAACTAAAGAAAAAAAACTTCTTACATGACACAATGAAGTACCAAAAAATATTAATAAAAATAAGAAATTAATATAAAAAATTCTTATAATATAAAACATGAAATACTAACAATAATCATATGTGGAATGCATTCATTATGTTATTATATATACCACATGACATAAGACCTATGTGAAGCCCACAAGGCATATGAAGAGGAGATTCAAAATGTTGGATAACGAGGGTGCTTTACAAATTAAACGTTGACTTTAGATATGTATCTTTGACCAATGATTGTGCAAGTGAGGAGGAGTGAAATGATGCAAGTTGAAGGTGCTAGAAGGATTAGAGGAAGACCAAAATTGTCCTGGGTTGAAATAGTAAGAAGAGACATGGAAGCTTGTAATTTAATGGAAGATATGACCATAAATAGAGAGGAATGGTGGAACAAGATTTGTGTAACCGACTCCAAATAGTTGGGATAAGGTTGTTTGTTGTTGTTGTTGTTGTATTAGATATGTATCTTTATGGTATATTGGTTATTTGATAGCAATTTGAAAGATAAAATTTATTTTTTAACCAAGCAAATATTTCTCATTCATAAATACTTAAATTTCCAATAAATCATTTATAGTTTGTTTTTACTAAACATAAGATACTTCAATAAAATGTTTTTAGAAATGAATAAAATGTTCAGTGATCACAAAGTGTTTGTAGTGTTTATGGTGAATTATAAGTTGACACATGTTGTGTTGGGGGTTCGAGAAAGTGTTTAGGTGTAAGAAAAGAGGCACCAAATTTAAAACACATCATGTGTCAATCAATGGCACACCTACATAGGCATGTGTCAACACATACAACCATTCTCCTTTTAGAAAATGTATTAGTCAAAAGCATTTAATCTATAATTTAAGCAATGCCAAATGCATCTTTCATAATTCCCATGTGCGTATCCAAGCCACCCTTGGTAGCACACTTTTTTTTATTTTTTATTTTCCACTAAATTTGGTTAAGAACACTTGTCTTAGTAACAACAATATATTAGCAATGAACCCGTGCAAAATTGCACGAGCAATATTAATAATAATATAAATATTAAAAAAATAAATTTAGATGTGTATTGTTGAGGTGATAATTTCTTGATAATAAAAACTAAAAAATGCATATTATACTATGGGATTAAAATGTTTAATTTTAAATAGTAAAAAGTTTTATCTCTATAATTAATTTTAAAGTATACACATGGCATATTAAAAAAATGAGAAAATATGAGGAAAACTACAATCAATCTCAATGTAACGGAGTATTATCAAATTTAAAAAAAAGAAAAGAAAGAAAGAAAGAAAGAAAAAACATTAGAGATTGTCTATGTGGATGAGATAGAAACGGGATTTGAATAAAGATAGCAAGTCCCTCAAGTTCGGAAATTTCCAACTCCTACTTAAGAAAATTTAAATGATATGATTCTTTCTCTTAATCTCATGCTTTTCATAATTGATAGATTTCTAGGTGATTAAAAGTTGTCTCAAAGCAAGTCATTCTCCACATTTGGATAAAAGGTGTCTTAGAAAAATAAAAAAAACACAAATTTAAAGTGTACACATGTAAATGTATATTTTTAAAGAAAATTAGAATAAAATAATAAAATAAAAATAGATATTAGATACATTAGATTAGAAATATAGTAGAATAGGAAATAAATTAGGATGAGAGGAGAATATTTTGGTGGAGAGAGGGGATTGAGAAGATCTAAAAGAGAGAAAGAGACGTCACACATATAGGTTTAAGAAAATTCAAAAAAGTTGGAGATTGTTATTATCTATTTGATTAGATGGATTGTGTTTATAGACAAACTTGAAAACTAGGCAATGGATGTTTTAGTAGAGGGAGGGATTTTAGGAAATAGGATTCTGAGTGATTGTTAGGGTGAGATAAGAGAGAGAATGAAAGAAATATGAAAGAAGGGGTAAGACATGTTTTGGGGTATAGGTCCTAGGAAGATACGTTTTAAATGCAATTGAAAATTTGGTAAAAACACTTTAACTTTTGGTAGTATTTTTGAAAAAACATTTAAAACGCTTGGTATTAAAGATAAACATAGAAATAAAAGAAAAGATAAACATAAAGAATAAGGGAGAGAATATTAAGAGGAAGATGTGACGTTTTGAAAAGAGAGATGAAGAGAACAGAGTTTAAAAGGGTATCTCGGGAAAATTAAAGAACACAAATTTAAATAAAATATCCATATGGATGAGAGAAACTCCGCCAATGTTTGTATCTTCAGACATTGCCGGTCCCAAGCCTGGATAAAGGAGGAGGGTGGCATCAGGTTGAGAGCCGGCCTTAATAAACTACTCAAACCTTAAACATGAATCCATATGGATGAGAGAGAGAGGGTTTGAGGCTACCATACACATAAGCACCACAGAAGTGAAAAACATCTCCAAAAAGTTTTTTAGGAGCTGATGTGTCTGCCCCTAACATTGTTCGTATCTTGTTCGTTCGTGGAGTATTTGTAACAAATCCCAGCCGAGACTCAACATACACTTTTTGACCAGAGAACATTTGTTTCGATATATTAATTATGGGACTATAAGACCTTTAGAATGCTCTGGAAACTAACTTGCCATCTGCCTCATGATACAAAAACCAGGATACACTATTAGATGGGCCCACCTAAGAGATTACCTAAACCAAAAATTGGCTTGAACAGACATCCATTCTTAACCATATACTTTTCTGATCAATTAGGGCCAAAAATTACTCTACGGATCAGGTGGTTTGAAATCATTTGATCATGCTGATTCTCGATGCAAACAATCTTTATGGTGGGATCTGTCCAATTGTAAGTCCTGACCAAACATGAGAAACATGGCAGGCTATTGGATCCCCACACCCCACCATGATCTCACTCCCTTGGTAATTGAAGTCCAGCCCAAAAAGTTGGAGGAAAAGCTCAGCCTGGCTCAAGGCCATTCAAGGCCACAGGCTAGGGGCTGGTCAAAACTGGGCGAATGGGCCAGCTGAAATTTGCCAGCCCCAATTTATAATCACTAATAAGTGACTACCTTAAGGTTGTGATTGGCTGCAATCATACTAGTGTGGAATGAGAAAAGAAAAGAAAAAAATAGAAAAGACTAATTTTCTCATTATTTTTTTGGCTGATTGGTTGTACTGAGAAAATCAGTGAGAAAACAATGAGAAACCAAACTTCAGCTGATTGGTTGCATTGAGAAAATGTGAAAAAATTGTCCTGTTTTTGGGTTAAGTAGAAGTAGAACACTTATACTCCTTTTTTCATTTAAAATGAAAATGATTTCAACTTAGTAAGATTCAATAGTCTCTCTCTCTCACACACGTGTGAGAGAGAGAAAGATGCCGATTGTTATATTAAAGTGATGCCACTTGCATTGTCTCGGGGGAAGTCAATTGATGAAGAAATTCTGGGTTTTGCATCATTTCTTTGAATAGTGAATTGGAATCAAACATGTTGTGCAGTTGCAGATTGAGACCAAGAATCTAACTGTTGAGCAACAATATTTAAAAAATAAGAAATGGTTATATGTTCAGGAATAGAACTACCTTTTTATTACATAGTTTCACTCCTACCTGGTTCATATATTGAGGGTTAGAGAGAAGGATTTGCATTATCTGTGACACAAATGGATTTTTCATGAACTGATTCAATAAAAATAACAGTGATAAGGTGTGTGCAGAGGATGCCAAAACTCATAATGACAAGCTTGTATTTTGAACCTGTCTAGACTGGGTTGAACCCAAGCTCCTTGAAGGCTTGTATTTTGAACCTTTGAACTGGATCCATATGGTCTCTTTCTAATCAGACTACATCATTCAATTGCAAAAAAAAAAAAAAAAAATCTTGGTGCGGCCTGGATCTGGTTAGAGCTAGGTCTGAATAGGGCCTAGTTCATGAGAGGCTATGGCCTTTTTTATCATTATTTTGGCCATTTTTACTATATAAGCACTCAGGTGAGAGAGAAGGATGGCCCTCATCCTCTTGCTGTCTACCCATACACTTCATTCATAAATAATGAGCTTCCTCTGACTGACTGCCAACAACATTAACAACCTCTAAGTGCCACTTGGGTTCTAGTGACTGGACCTGTCCACATATGCAAACCAGGTGGGTTGCAATGAACCAGTCTGAATCCCTCATGTGTATAAAGCTACTTGCAGCAACAAATGACATGACCAAGCTTCTTCCTTACTCTCTAATTTGGTCAATGCAACCACGTAGCTGACCTCTTAAGGCATGAACCCGTAAGGGAACCTTGAGTTTCTCATCACTAAACCTCATTTTCTTTCTTTAAGATCATTTTGTCATTAATGAATAACAACAACCAGAATCCTCCATCCAAACCCTGATGCTTGCATATCAATCTTTCCTGAGAGCCCATTTTCCTTACAAAAACCCAAGTAATCTAGAAAGGAATCTCATTACACAACTAAGGGGAATAACAAAAGGAACAAACGAAAAGAGCACTCTATAGATTTTATTTAAGCTAAAAATATCTCGAAATCAAAAACCCAAATCAAATAAACAGATACTGATTTCAAAATCTATTTCTTTCATATCCTCTCTATCTCATAATTTATCCCATTCCATATTCAAAACAAAACCACCCAAAAACATTCTCCAGAGAAAAAAAAGGAAAAAAGAAAGAGAAGATAGAATAATAAAGGAAGAAAAAATAAAGGGTTATTGAGATCTTGACATTTCTACCTGGATTGGAGAAGACCCAGAGTATAATGGTACATATAACCAGCACAAAAGGTATTAAATGCACCGCATTCTCTGCAAATCTTATACGAGACCTCTCATTCTTCACCACATCGGAGAGAGGTTCATAAGTCAGTAACTCATTGGGCTCTGTTCTTAGACCCGAGGAGGATTTAGATGATGTCTCGGTGACAAAAGGTGGACGAAGAATTCCTTGGAGGCTCGACTGGTGCTTGACGGTCTGCGCATCTTTTATTACCCAAAGAAGAAGATAATAAGAAGAATAGATCTGTGCATCTTTCATTTCCTTTGTTTTCGTCATGTTGTGGATTGATGTACTGTGATAAAGGAGCCATATCGTGAATCCTCCATTTTCGACCGTGAGTCGTCACTCAAGTTTTAGTAGATCCTGATTAAATCTACTAAAACGAACCAAATAAGTACCTATTCAGAGAGAGCGAGCGAACGAGAGAGAGGGAGGAATCAATCTGAGAAACGAGAAGATGAGAGGAGCAGAGAGAGAGAGAGAGAGAGAGACGAGATATGAGAAGTGAGAAAAGAGACAGAAAATGAGCGAAATCATACCTGGTGAGCAAAGTTGCAGAGGACGTCTTAGGGCTTGCTTGGATTTGTAGAGGTCACCGTGAAATCGCCAATGGCAATGAGACGATTGGGAGCCTTCTCCCTAGTTTGGATTGGAGCGGAGTAGGTAGGTTTTTTGTTTAAGAAAACTTAAATACCCCTCCCAATATTTTTTTCCCAATTTTTTCCACTTTCTTAAAATTTTCGCATATAACATATGCGATTTGTAATCCGGTATTTAGATTCTTAAAATAATTTAATTTTTCTCATCTCATTATTTGGGATTGCAACCAATCAGACACTGAAACGAATTTTCTCATCATTTTCTCCTCTCAGGACAAATGAGAATGCAACCAATCATAACCTAAAGGAGTACCTAAAAAGTTCAGGATTCGACTTGAATTCAGAATTGGGCTTGAGCATTTTCACTAACAAGTGACTACCATACAGGCTTGAGCAATAGTCGACTATAACTGCATGATTTAATCATGGGGAGACAAATCTAAAACACTTTAATTCACCAAAAATTAATTCTCAAAAAGGAAAATTTTCAAAAAACAAATGAGAGAGAGAGAGAGGAAATGACTTCTGAGTCTTGCTTTAGATTAAATCAGCTATCTCCTGCGCTTCGATTCTTTGCGCATCTCAGTCATGTAGCTCTCCATGTTCGATTTCTCCCATAAACGTCTTCGAACAAGATCCTCCCTTGTAGATTCATCTAACAAAGCCACACCATGTATTAGGCATATGAAAAATGATTCCAGCACAGAAATGAAAAGAAGCCCAGGCAGTAACAGTACATGTGGAGTCAGGCACCCACTATTACAAGGGTCCCACCCAACCAATCTACCAAAATGAATGCAATGGATGATCATAACAACCTGATGTATTAGAAACTACTGGTCAATCAGAAAGTTTGTGAGAATTTCTGGTCAATCAGAGAGCTTGTGACAAATGGTCCAGAAATAAAGGTAATGGAGGAAAGATTAGAAAAATCCAATTAGGTGAATTTTGGCCTAGGAGATCTCTTAGGTGGGACATCTTTGACTGGTGCTCACCACCCTGCACAAGCTCTGCATATAAAAAAGTTCAGCATTTGTAGACCATCCTGATGACCTAAATATTGATTTCCCCAATTCCCCACATAAAAAAATTAACAATAATTAAGTCACAGGTTAAACCCTTCTTCACCATCCTTCGAATTACCACCCCACTCACCCTTCTTTTTTTTTTCTTTTTTTGGGTACGGCCCCACATCGGCCCTCATCATCAGCCGCTTGAAGCAGGACTGGCCTGAACCCCACTCACCTTTCGAAGAAAAAAAGATTGACACCATACTTTCATAAACTAAAATTGCAAAGCATTGGGTTATTAAATTACCGATATTTCTCCATGTATCAGAAGGAACTCTGAGGGATCTTCGTGTCAAATAGCAGGCATCATCCCAAGAATATGGAGACTTTTTGACCCTGTACCTCCAAAACCAACATGCACTCCACAATAGTAGCTGCATAGATTAACAGAGATCAATAACCCTTGCGTTGCATCAACTGTGATTAACTTCTAATACATAAATATCTTACATAAGAAGAAAAAAGGGAAATGGAAAAAAAAAAAAAAAAAAAAATAGAACCATCGCACTTGTCAAGCAACATACATTCAACATTTTTATAATTCTTCGAGATGAAATGGGAATTCTAACCTTGCCAATAGTGTAAGGTAGGAGTAAAAACTGGACAGCAAGAAGTTCCCACATGGAAGGTTTTTCAGCACCCTTTATCTGCAGCTCAAGTTCTTTGCTGAGATCCTCTTCCATCTTCCTGGCATGAACAAATGTCACCAAGAGTCTTAGCACAACATTTTAAAAAAGAAAGAGTTAACTGCCCAGTGCAATTAGAATGGATAACACTTCCTTGTTCAGTTTTTTTTTTAACATGAGAAAATAAAAAGACTTTAATCAAAAAGAGCAAAACAGAACAACAAAAGAAAAGAAAATGAATGCAGGGGATGAGCGATCCCCCTATGAGAGCAGAAGTAGGCCCATGAATAGGGTTACAATCAGCACCTGAAAACCCCCACCCCACTTACCTACCAATAACATTATCCTCCCACTTCCTTGTTCATCAGTTAAATACATATCATTTGATATTACCAAACTAAAGTCATCCTGCAACTCCTTAAAAAACTCAAGAAGATTTGGACCATTCCTTCTTTTTTCCTTTTTCACTTTACAAGACAAATATTAAATCGCATCCATACTTGTCCATTTGCTTGTGACCCTTCTTTTTGTTAGTTATCCCCCCACTGCGTTCAAGTTCCAGCGCCCGTAGTCTGTTCTTATAAGCTGGTGTCTTCTTGACCATACTTACAGCCTGCAACAGGAAGGCAGAATTAAGTGTCCAGAAAAACAAAGTCTAAAAATATATGAGCAACCATTGTGTAGAAGGAAACAATTATTCTTCATGAGAGAGAGAGAGAGAGAGAGATGGAAACTTGGGAAGTGAAGCAATCAGCAGAAAATATCAAGTCAATAATCTATGTGGTCCTGTAAACTGAAGCAAGAAACAAAACCCTCACAATGGCCTAGAAAAGCTGGTGTTAGCACAACCTATTTTCGTCCTTTTGTGGGCTAACATTGTGGGCCTGGTTTTGCTTGTTCTTCCCTTTCCTCTTTCAATAAAATTCTGTCATTCATCCAAAAAAAAAAAAAAAATGTGTGGGCCTGGAAAGTCCATCTTTGAAGCCTACCAAATCCAATTCATCAGGCCCAAGAAAAAATCCGGGATTCTCGGGTTCCACTAATTTTAGTAGTTTAATTATAATGTTTTCAAGTTCAACCTTTATTTAATATAATTATATTTACTTTCCAAGTTTGTATGAGTCTTACTTGTACTAGGATGGTTTTTAGAAAAGTGAAAGTCCCATTTCCATTTTTTTCCTTTTTTCTTTAGACTTTATTGCATCAAAACTTACCTGTTTGATTTGTCTTTCATATCATTTGAAAGGTTATTCGGTTACCTTTCCAACAAGTCAAAGATCTTGCAAGTCCGATGTGATTTGAGAAAGTTATGGCCAAAATAATAACATGGTATCAGTTTGTAAAGGAAACTGTCTATTTTGAGTTCAACTTTAATTTTGACTCTATTTAAGTAGTTTTTGGTTTTTCTAAGATTAGTAATATGTGGAGTGGTGTAATGCATAAGAGAAATTTTGATTATTGAACAAAAATTTTCTTTTGCTTGGTGCATATTCTTGTATAGCGCTTATTCCATACAAATTCAGGTGGTGCCAACTCTATCTAGATCCAGAATTGAGAAGAGAGTCTCCAAACAGTCTTCAAATTATCTTTTCTTCACTACAGTTAATTTATTGAATCTTAAATTCTATTTATTGATTTTCTAGTTTTAGAGTTGAGGATTTTGAAAATACTCTACGTCCTTAAATTCTTTCTTAAATCTAACTTAAACTTCCTAGTTCTTTGCCTGAACTCTAGTTTGGTTTTTGATTCCTGATTTTCTTTCAATTAATTTACCCAAACCCATCGTTTGATAACCCTAGTCCCCCATCTCAAAAACCATATTTAATTCCCATGTTATTATTCCTAATCATCCTTAATCGATCATCCCAAATATTCCCTACAATTCCAACTCAATAATTGTTTACACTTTCTTTTTTTGTTTTTTGTTTTCATTAAGAACCCAATAAAACCTACTCCGAAACCCTAAAGCCTAAATTTCACATAACCCTTAGCTTGGACAGTCCCAAAGCAATTTAAAAGGCCCATAACCCATAGGTCGAAATCCTTTTGGGTTTGATCAGGATCAATGGCACACCTCGCCATTGCATAAACATCCATGATTACCATAAAGGCAAACCCAGATAAAAATTTAATAAATACTCATCATACCTTTTAATCAATTATTAATTACAGGACAAACAAGTTTATTGTGACAATCCTAAGATAGGATGCCTTTTAATTAAATAATAAAACTAAAATAGGAGTAATATGTCAGAATAAAAGATAGAGTGTAATGCAAGAAATAAAGATTTTTTTTTCCTGAATGATAATGCAAGAAGTGGAAATGTTGTCACAAACACTCCCAGTCATTGACATGGACCATTCCTATTCTAATACTTGAATCAACTATAAAGTAATAAAATTACTAGCATTTTAACATTCCATAAAATATGAAAGTCACATCTATAAAAGTACCTCAACCCACAATTTGCAGATGAATTTCAAGACATTGTCAAATATCATAAAAAAATTAATGATATCACTATTTTTCAAATTGAAATATATCCTTTTTTTATACACATTGGATATATATTGGTACCTGTGTATATCTTGTCCACTGATTGAGATATTGAAATGCTGAGAGAATCAAAAGGAGTCCCACCAAGACAGCACGGGGATCCTGCATGTTAAAAGGATAAGGAGCTGTCAATTAAAGCATCCTTCATATGTAAAGCTTCATCTACCTACCTAGGGAATTAATTTCCAACATCAACCAAGAAAATACAAATATTATAAATAACCCGAGCTCTCACCGTTTTGTGTCCATAATATGCATGATAGTAACGAGCTGCATTGTAGAATACCTGAAATGGAGAAGTAGATGGTTAAAATATTATATAATAATAACATGATATCAAATGGACCTGAATATTTGGAGCCGAGAAACTCAGTTAGATCACCCTCCCACAGTCGTAAATGCTCCAAATCTTAATCCTGTGGGCTTGAAACTATTTAGATACTTAACCATGGGTGACTCTTATCCCCAAGTTTTTGGGCTTTGTTTCCTCAGCTTGGCCTGTAAAGGTTCATGGAAGCCCAATGCTTGTGGTCTCTACAAAGCTTAAGCGAAGAAAAAGATACAAGTAGCTGGAAGATCTCTCAGTGATGCTAGTCAAAGAAGTGACGAGCAAGTATTGCAGCTGACTGATGCAGACATCCAAGCTGAAGTGGGGCCCATGTGGCATGTGGGTGAGGACCCACATGTGATCCTTGTGGCAGCCAAGTGGGTGACATATGGAGCATCTTGGAGCTAATTTAATTAGTCTTTTATTAGATCTTATGTTAGGATTATTTTTAGCATGTGTGAGTTTATTCTAAAGTCTTTAAGTAATTAGAAGTCTTTAAATCAAAGTTGTAGTAGCACTTTTTCTCTTTAGGCCATATTTTGGAGGGTAAAAGTAAAACTCATCCATTTGACCTGATTTTGGTATCATTTGAAAGGTTATTCAGTTATCTTTCCAGCGAGACCAAGATCTTGAGAATTCAATGTGATTTGGGAAAGTTATGACCAAAATACTGTTAGGGCATCACTTTATTATGGGATTTAGTTATTTTAGAGAGTTTTATTTATTTTTTAATAAGTTTAGTTAGAGTGGGATTTGGAAAAATCAGCATTTAATGTCTATATATATATATATATTTATAACTCACAATTTTATGAATGAAATTGATGAATAAAGAATTTTCTTGTTTTTTAGCTCTTGACTAGTGTGTTATTCTTTTGTGAAGTCTAAAAACCAGGAGTGGTTTTCTCCAAAGGTGGATTCCTTGGATTTATTCAAGCTTGGTAGAGGCCAAGATCCCCTGTTTTGGGTTAAGAAAAGCTTGAAATCAGGTCTTCATATTTTCTTTAACTTAAAATGTTATTTGATTCCAAGATTAGTGTTCTTGATAAGTTTTCTGGTTTATTGAATTTCAAATTCCTACAGTCTGAAAGTTTATATAATTTTATATAGCTAGACTTATCGGAATTACTTGAAATTTGGTATACATACTCCTCATATACATCAGAATCACCCCATAAAATTTTAGAATTTTCTAACACATGACCAGGGGCATTTTGGTAGTTTTGGGTTTCTACAAAAAAATTACAGATTTGCCCTTTTGGGTTTCTTTCTTCTATTTTTTCTGTCTTTTCTAGTTTCAATTCTTCTGAACCCCTCTAAACAAGTTTCTTCTTTTACTTTCTTTAAATCTTGATTACTTAATTGGGCTTAAAACTCAATTCCTAGTTCTTTAACTTTTTTCTTATTTCTGCAACATCCCTTTGGTATCATCTCCATTTTGCTGCATCACTGACTCCTATGAACTTGATTACAGAGTAATGGCCTTTTGATGATGAAGGTTGTGTCATGAAAATGCTAAAGCCCTTTAAGAATGATGAGCCTTTTTTCAAACTAACAGAGTAGGGTTTGTTAAAGTATATTAATTTCTTTATCTCCAAATACCTTAAGGTTTTGAGGGAGTTGGATAATTCACTATTAACATGATATCAGAGCGAAGCCAAGTTGTAACTTCGAATCTTGTGGAAGTAAAACTATTTTCCTGGATGTAGTATTGCATGTGTGTGTGCGTTGGGGACTTGCACCTGGTTCCCTGAGTGTTCATAGGAGAGCACAATGTTCCTCTTGAGGTGGGGTGTTGAAGTATATTAATTTCTGTCTCCTAATACCTTAAGGGTTTGAGAGAGGTAGTTAATTCATTGTTAATAGGGTTAATTGAATTTACAAGATTCTAATTCAAATTTAACTCTCTACTATCCAAAAGGATCTCTAACATAATCAATTCCATCACATCTCTTTAACGCATTAGGCTCAACAACGACACATCCTAACTTTGATCTCAACATTAAAAAAAGGATTCTTTTTGGTCTACAGGAAGCTCTTTGCTGCCCAACAAACCAATCTCGGCAAGGAGGTAACCACTATCAAGGAATTGTTGATAGTGTTTTCCAGGAAACCAGAGAAGCAACCTGAACCTTTAAAGGCAATGTTCCTAAAGCAGAATTTTTTTTTTTCTTTTTTAGATGCAGGAAACTTCTGTAGGAGCTAAACTCAACTTCTATTTCTCTAATACCCTAAGGGTTCTAGACTCATTTCCTGGGGCAAATCCATCTAAATTTTATATCTAAAATCCTTCAGTCGGATCCATGGGTTGATGAACTCTAATTAACAATTGTAGTCTCATCGAGAAAGCATCTATGCAAGTAATTTAAAAGAATGACCAATGATACAATCCAAACAATCAAAAAAGTGAGTTGTCAAAAAAATCATACAAATTGCAATCAACATTGCGTATAATAAGTCATACGTTGAGAGTGAGACTCATTAAATAAATTACTTCTTTTCATCATGGGAATATGTGATGTGGACGTAATCAAGAGGTTATTGTATGTGCCAATCCACAAGAGAATCAAGTTCACGATGGGGCCAAAAGATGGGTTATTTCAAGTGTTTTAAGGGGTGGGATAATAATGTAATAAAGTTTTTTGTGCCATGGGTTAAATTGGATTTTTTGAGAATAAGTGTATTTCTATAATAAGGCATTGTTGCCAAGGGTATTTTAGTAATGTTTGTGAATCAAGAAGTTAAAGTGGGACCCTTTGGAGTGCTGTATGGAATCTCTAGAAGGCCTTACTTTTTAGAAGTTTTTGTTTTTAGAAAGTCAATATTTTAGTAGTTTTGAGTTTAGGAAAGTCTTAGGTAGCAAGTAAGCTAGTAGTTTAGGAGTTTTAAACTTGGTTTCTTGCTATTTTCTAGAGTTTGTGAGCCTATATATAGGGTTGCACGTTTTTGTA